>MU006024.1:0-71461 GCA_010093745.1 Piedraia hortae CBS 480.64
TCATTCACACTACCATGCTGCAACTGGTATTTTTGACTCATATACATCTATATCTTTCCTGTCCCTGATTCCGTCTATCGCTCTGTCCTCTTCGGGTCGCTGTGCACTCTCACCCACGAGATCCAAATCTCTACATGGGTAAGGGCTTATGGATAGGGATTCACGTACTTTCTCGTTGAGGCCCCTGAAGGTAGGGGCATATATTCATGGTTTTGTCTTAGTGCGAATCCTCACTGAGCTGGGTGCAAGCGCCTCTACCTGTATCTCTTGGTCGGATGGAGGATGGGAAGCTGATCTTCCCTTAAATAAGTCCAATGTCTTTTCCGAAGATTTAGATCGATTCAAAAAGCTACACAAACGACTGCCAAAAGCGTGAGGATAAATTGCGTGTCCCTGTTCTTGTAGTTTGAATGTCTCGTGGCGATATTATTCACTTGTGAAGCTGTAATTCAAAGTGGATGCCCATCTTTTGGGAATCCTCAGTTTCTTCTTACTCTGGTTTATATCCGAAGCGGTTTGATTGATGTTCATAGGGTCATCTTATGTCCGTAGCAAGTTCCCGCGAACATTGACCGGACCGCGAATACAGAGACTGTATAGGGCGAGGTACATTATATCTCGGTGTTACAACGCAGAGTTTGCGTCTGAGACATTACTGGACGTCTACTTTCCGGAAGGTCCACAGTCTGCCCATTGAAATCGAGGTGACGGTCTCTACCCATTTCCTCTCTTCCGTATGTCCATGTTACCCTCCCCTTCCATAACGATCACTTTAAATGGCTCGGCATCTATCTAAACCCAACTCTTATTCGGCTTCAATAACCCAGAGCAACTCCTCTCGATCCACATTTCGCCTCAGCTATCGGGCACATGGCCCAGCGATGCAGTTATAATGAGATAAATGTCTCAAAGACATAATTCTTGGAGAGACTGTTGGAGATTCGTCTCTTGCCTTGTAAGAGCGAGAAATAGCAAGTCTCGATGACATACGTTATTTTCTTCCAATTTCAGTCCTCAAACTTCCTGCCCACTCTCATCTTCATTTAGCCCAAGGCCGGAGATATTAGATATTTTTATCTCCGAAACTACAAGAACCCTTAAAATAATGTGCCCTACGAAGGTAGTCATGCGTATTACCCAAAAACCTCAACGCATCATTCTTCACAGTAGAGTCCCTCCCCAAAAGATATCGCTCTCCAACCCAAAAATGCCGGCAGGGGAGATATATCTCTTCAGATACCTGCCCATGGATATACCCCATCGACCTATAAAGTCTCCTCCAGCAGGGAAAACACTAATCTTCCTGGATTTCTACGGCAAAGAATCCTTCAGCAAAACCACAGTAATTTGACTATATCGAAAAATAAGTTTGCAATCTAAACGCTTCAAATCGAAAAATTTCCAGTTTGAGAAGTCGAAACTTATTCCTGGAGTTAGTTCCAGATCTTTGGATATTAGGTTAAATTGTGAGTGTACACATATGCACGCAATCTAACCTGATTTCAAGTGGGAAAACTAGGTAGTTTTCCCACTCACTGGAACGGAGTGTCTATCACTAATATAGAGGCTTTTCTCTACCAGTATAGATACCATGTGGTCGAGGAAGCAGATAATGATTTAGTCTGAATGGGTTGAAGAATCCCAGCTGGACTATGACCAGACATCAATACCAGTAATGAGATAACAAACAAAAACTACACCTTGACGCATCAACCCTCCTACGCATAAAAATCCGAGAATCAGCTCGCCTCTCCAACAACCGACAAACACTGTGAAGGGGATCCGGCGCCGCAAAGACCAAATCTGGTCGTTTGGCCAACTTTATGCATATCAACAGTCATCCCGTCGAGTACAAGCCGGGGTACGTAGTCGTATAGAGTGCCTAGACGAATGTGATGCACATATAGCGACTGTGCCACTTCTCTGATTGTACCAGTGCTACAATTCTCTACAAATGTCATTACATGGCTCTGACCTGCATGCGATATCATAAAGCTTTCTGGATCGTCTTGCTCGAAGTATGTGAAGTGTATGTAATTTTCACCTGTTGCAGCTGGCGAGTCCGCCATATCTAAAGTCGCCAGTGACAACTCCGGTCCTATGCATACCCTCTTATGCTCATGTGCACACATATTGCGGAATGGACCCCTTGTATAACTTCGGAAGAGACAGCCATAGTGATCCACTACATTAGTGCGCAGGGCCTTGTCGGGGAGGACTGCATCATAATGCTTAGCCCTAGCATATACCACGTATTTCTTCATAACTGACTTCATTTCGTACGGTACTTTACGTGGTACTTTGTGCTCGAACCTCTCCATGTATATATGTGGCACACTGGAGTCTGAGACGTACCCTCTAGAATCACGCTTATTCTCGCTTTGCCTATTGGCGCAAACCTGGCAGGTACACAGCCTGTCAGAACGAGCGTCTTTTGCGAACAGCATACCTCTTTTCCTGCCTTGTCTTGTGGACGAGGGTTGCGTGGTGGAAGGAGTCGACATGGTGGTGTCCATCTGAATTAGTTAAAGACCGCCATCAGGACCTGGCAGGCGATGACGGGGATGCCCTGAAACAATTCCCGCCCTCCACCGAATCCTCTACAAACTGCGTCAACCGAAAAACATGAGATTGAACTGGCGGTGTCCTTGTGGAAAGTTTTCATGGCGATTGGAGTTCGAGCGTCTAAATTCGTGGCTGCTTGAGCTGGTCCATCTGGAAAGGACGATCATAGCAGGATGAAGACATCTCGATGGAGTCTGCCTGCGAAGGCAAGAACGCCACAAGGGTCAACAGCATGCTTTCGGTTCGGCACCCACACCACATCTGCTGGTAGCCATTCAAGCTCGTGGAGGTTGAAGGGCTTCGCATCTTTTTCTTGCAAAAGGGCATGTTCAGCGGTGTAGTTGGATGTTGGTGACTTGTTCCAATTCTTAAGCTGCCGTGGGGAGAGGTAGCTGGTGAACCCATCCCGTTGTCGTCCAGTGGAAAGCCTCCTTGCCTGTAAGTTCGTAGAATGGGGCCGCCTTGGTGGCGAGTTGGAGGGTAAAGTTGCGAAACTGATTCGCTGTTCCGAGGAACTGTTGGTGTTCTTTTATGTTGGTCAGGACAGGCCATGAGTGGAAGGCGTACGATGATGTATCCGGCGAGATCCTCTTATGGGAGACGTCATGGCCGATGGGCCTGATGGTTTTCTTGCTGTAGACTGATTTGGCCTCAGTGATAGTGAGTTGACGCTTGCGTAGGATGTCAAGGACTTATTGCACGTGGACGTCATGGTCTGAGGCGTCAGCTGAATGGATCAGGATATCATTAAGGTAGGCAAATGCGAAAGACGAAACAGGTTTGAGAGTAGCGTCGACGTACCGTTGGAAATCGCTGGGCCGTTCTTGATATCGAAAGGCATGAGGTTGTATTCGAACATGTCTATATTGCATTTTAACGCAGTCTTGGCCCGGGAGGTGGGGGAGACAGGGATGCGGTGGAAAGCATATTTCAAGTCAATGAGTGAGAAGATTTTTGAGCTGGCAGCTTGCTCCAACAGGTGGGCCAAGTTGGGAATTTGGTAATCGTCGGTTTACATAACGTCGTCAAGGTGTCGGTTATCGACGCACATGTGCAAAGTGCCGTCCTTCTTTGGGACAAACAAGATGATCGCGGCGCGATCGGCAGTGAAAGGTTTGATCCACCCGTTCTCCTGGCCTTCTTGCAGAGTTTTGTCGAGGGCGGGCCTCCTCTGTGGTCAATAGGGCTCTTGGGTTCTTGCCGTTCTTGGTCGGGGCGTTGGTTTTGATATGGCATACGCCCGTGAGGCCCTCCTCCTTAATGTAAGGAAGCCCCAGGAGCAATTTTTTCCGTCAGATTGCCGACCACGTAACAGAGGTTAAATTTGCCTTTGACTTCGATAAAAACTTGATCGGCGTGATCGGCGATGGGTATCCCAGTTGGTCCCTTGAGGGTGACTCAAAATGGTAGGCGCTCCATCGGGGCAATGGCTTTCTGGATGCAGTTTACGGCCGCCCAGGTGTCGACGGGGGCCTCGACCGTCACTTCCCCAACCGTGACTGGTATGCGTTCAGCATGGTCCAAATCATGTTCAGTGACCGAGATTCGGTTGATCATTTTCCCATCCTGGGTTGTTTTAACGTAGCAGTCCTTGGTGAAGTGGCCTGGTCGGTGGCAACGCCCGCATTCCTGCGTAGTCCCCTTGCGTTTCCGGCCACGCCTTCTGCCGTGGGAGGCAGGCCGAGTTTCGGCACCTCCCCTTGCGATCTCTTGAAGCGCCTCGATGCGCTTGGCATTCGCCTTCAATGCCTCGTAGTTGGAGATGTCCGAGTGGATCAGGCCGAAGCGGATTGCTAGCTTAAGGGCTTGGTAAAAGAACGTCTTGCAGGTCTGTGACGGCCAGTTCACCTGGTCGGCGAAGGAATCCAGCTCAGCAATAAGTTCAGGCACGGTAGTGCGATGACGGAGGCGAGTAATGCGGAGTTGGGCCTGCACGTTGCGGACCTCGTCCGATTCGTCGAAGGCCTCGTTCAACGCGTTCTCGAATGCGCTCCACTTCTGCAACAATACAGGCCTATTGGGCGCAGTGCGAAAGAACCAGTTCTGGGCTTTGCCGCGCAGTTGGTTGGCGGCGTAGGTGCACTTGATAGCTGGGTCTCGCAGGTAACTGTCGAGCATTTCCTTCAACCGGATATGCATGAAGAATGCCGACAGGTCTTGGGGGCGGCCCGCGAAGGTGCGCAACCCCCCCCCCCCCCCCCAATCCGTCGACACTTCGAAGCTGTGCGATTTCTTATCCTCTGAGTACTCCTCGTCGCTAGGTTGGGTGTGAGGGAAGAACCCTGCTGCGAGATGAACGACCGAAGGCGTATACGGTGAGCGATGACCGAGCCAGAGGGGTAGACCCGACGGGGAAATCGCGCGCTGCTGTCTGGGAGGAGTGCTAGGAGGAGTGCGAGCAGGGAGTTCCCTTTCGCTCATGAACGATCACAAATGAAAGACAAAGCGTGAGCGTCAGCAACGAGAGTTATCTGAATTGCAACAACTTTTCACTTGTGATGGAAGAAGGAGAGGAGAGAAAGTCCAGCGGGCCGACTTTGCCTGCGTTGAGGCATAGTGCAAGTTTCCACAGGTGATCACCAACCATGGCAACATTCAGCGTGTCCTGCCAGAGATATCTCACTTCGGAATGCGCAACTGAGGCTGGCGTTCATCGCGGTGACGCCCGGCAAAAAGCCTGCGATGCTGTGCAACGTCGTTCCACCTGATTAAGTGGACGGTTCCTTGAGAAAGAGCGAATGCAAAATCTCGTACGAGGAATCCTGTTGTGAAGCCCTCAAGGTTTTACAGCTACGCTAGAGGATGCTTGCTGCTGACAAGACTGGCTTTTTGCGTGGTCAGTCCCTTTATGTGGCGCAACACTCGGGGCCGCAAAACGTCGGCCATACCTTTCCATCCTGTGGCTGTCAGGGAACACCAAAAACAGTCCATGAACTCTTGGGCGCCACGGACTTAAAATAGCCGATGCGAGAGAGGTTTATGAACGCCTTGTGCCGGTCAGCGAGTTTGTCGTCGACTTCATCGCTCATTTGCATCTGCTCGGGCATGCGACCAGGCATTTTACGAGCCATCATTGCCAAGGAAGCCCTGCCCTGCCTCAAAATATGTGCGGATTGGATGGGGCCTTGCATGATGATGTCGCATCTGGCCCTAATTGCCCCCAATTCTGCTCAATGTTTTTCTATCTCTTCCATCTTCTCCTTGAAGTCCTTCTTGAACGTTTTCGCCAGCTGGATCGGGCATCCTGCGGGTTGTCTTAGAATATATCGTGCACACGATCCAGCGCGTTAGGGATGACGTGATCCAAAAGGATGTATGGGACCAGGTCCATCCTTGGTTTGATGAAGCGATGCAGATAATCACGGTCGTCTTGGGGACCGAAATTGCCAACTCGTTGGACGATTGTGCCCGCAACCCCCACTTGCCTGGCTGGTACCATTGGGCCCACATATATGCCCAAAGGTACATATAAACGCGGGCTCGGCACCAAGAATACATCTCTCTGGTGCTTTCTTGACGAGCACAAGGTCCGCAAAGCATTACACTGAAGTCCGCCATAGCCTTGGTCGACTTGGTAACTGGATCCGACACTTTGCCAGCACGACAGTTTTCCGGTCCTTCCAATACCTTTCCAAAGCCACCTCAGTGCTGCACTGTACCGCGTCAAGAAATTGTAGCATGCGGTGAGGCTGCTCCACCTTCGACATGAAGCGTTCAAGGCTTTCATGGTCCGTGATGACCATGATCAAGTCGAACACTCGAACTTCACAACATTGGCTCCCTTAGGCTTCGAGTTTGGTTCGTCTCTATACCGGCACCACTCTTGTCCTGCGTGTTGTCTGAGTGCGGAGATGCGGAGGCGCAGGGCCTTTTAACGCGTTAGTGGATTGCGTCCCTCGGCTAGGTTTTTTCTGGGCCCCTTACGCTATCGGCAGCGCTCGTCTAACGGATACGGCACTTCCGGATGAGTCACACAATCCAGCTATTCCATAAACTTTTGATCCTGCCATGGGGGAAGCAGTTTCGTCAAGCCATCTGCTTCCATTGTCAAAGGTGTAGTCCACTGGACCTCCATGGTCCCTTGGCGATGCTCTTGTCTATGCCAGTGCTTGTGGACATCAATGTGCTTGAGCTTTGCATCCACATTGAATATATTCGCAATGTCTGTGTATTGTTGCAGAGGAGCTAAGGCATGTCGAGCTTCAGCCGTATTGCAACAAATAATTAAGACCACCAAAGGAATGTGCTCGCAGTAGGTGAGAGAACCAGTAGCTCACCCTCAGTTGACGACTTGGTGATTTTTAGTAAACTTCGACTCAACAGGTCCATCCTCAGGCATAGAGATATGGCCTTTCGTGCCTTTGTGGTGCGTCCGCCAAGGCTAAAATCTTTCCTGTGCCGCACAACGCCGCTGCGTGAGGTCCGAGACATTGCTCACGAGAGCAGCTGAATATGATGATCGCATTGGTAGAAAGTGATGAGTTTGAAAGAGGTGCTGCTGTAGAAGTCTTGCACTGAAGGCATTTTTGCATTCGGTAAAATATGAGTGCGGGCCCGAAAAATCCCCGATTTCGGTGGCCCCACATGCGCTTCGGGTCTAACGCCGCTTAGCCTTAGCGCATAAGAAGGTTCGGCCCGCCCGCTGTCAACCAGAACGTCGCAGGGCGAAGAGATCCCCAGAATTATCTCCGATGCCGGAACGCAGACCGGCCCGACGCATTCGCCAACTTCCTCTTCTTACGGAATCACAATCCACTCTCACTCAGCACTTTCTCTTTGGCAAGACAGCGGACGAAAGCGGCGACGGATCGCGAGTGAAGAAGCAAACGAAGAGGGCCTCACGGCTACGGAACAGAGGCATGACGGTCGATGAGGTCAGACAGAAGAGGGAGAAGCGGATGGTTCATGAGATGAGGTGCACGGATTGGACGAAGAAGGAGGAGGCAGTCGTGAGGGATAGTCAGGCTGATACAGATGAGGCGTTGGTTGAGGTCAAGGGGGAGGAATTGGCCGCCGTAACTCCGAAGAAGACGCGGTTTGAGGAGGTTCCTTCCTCACAGAGGACGGAAGAGACGTCTCTGGATGCAGAGCGAATGTCCTTTCAAACGCCAAAGAGGACTCGCTTTGTGGAGATACCTTCGTCATTGAGTTCGGAAAGTGTCATTCAGCTTTCGACTCAAAAGTCGAAGCGGTTCAAGAGCATCGAGACTCCACCGCAGAAGATTGCATTGTCGCAGGGTGATTTGGATGCTACGCCGAGCAAAATGCAGTCGTCGCCACTAAAGTATTGTCATGTTCTGGGCGAGTTGGAGGGAACTCCGACTAAGAGGCAGAAGCTGGGATATGCATCACCGATGCAGCGCTACTCACCTGGGCAGAGTCTTGCTGAGACCCCGATCCAAAGGCGGAGTTTGGTGGTGGAGGGCTTTGACGTCCCGGCTACTCCTCCTAAGAGCTGCAGAAGTGATCTGAATCCTCCCAGGAGGCCATTACCCAAAGGAAGCCCAACGCCGCGGGAATTTAGGGTTGTGCAGGACTCGCAGGGAACCGACGACGTTTTCTTGGACGATGAAGTGCAATGTACAAACGAGCAACATGACGATCAGCAGGATGATCAAGAAGATGAACAGTACTACGAAGACGAAGAAGCATATGAAGAAGAAGAACTCCAATTCACATACGACCCCATCCACTCCGCCCTCGCCCGCGATGCAGCGCGTTTCATGGGGGTATCACAACGAAGGGACAGCACAGAAGGCGAAGCCTCCGAAGACCCCACTGGTCTTAAACCCCGGCTCCGTCCCTCTCAGCAAAGCACAGTCATTCCTACGCAATCCTCACCTCCAGTCCCAAAACCATCCCAAAAGAACGCCGCCTCCTCATCACCCTACCACACCCCCCGAAAGCCCCACCTTCAGGATTCAGTCTTCAAAAGCTCCTCCCCCCTCCCCGCACCACCGTGGAGTTCTCCCCCTACTGCGATAAGCGACAAATCCGGCAAAATCCGCGAGACGTTAGAAGACTTTAGCCTCCCGCCCCCACCACCCCTAAGCTCAAGTTCATATCTAAGTAGATGACACACAAGCCAACAATATTAACAAAATTCATACTCATACTCATATCTACCCGTCATTACAACCCCCCAAAAGAGAACATACACCCCCCTTCCCCCATTAAAACCCCCCATCAACCCTTCAAAGTAATCTATGCCCCACCCTCCCGTTTGGCATACTCCTCCTCCATCCTCTCAAGGTACTCCTCGTCCCTCTTCTTCTGCGCTTCATCCGAGACATCCTCAATCCGCCCCCCACCACTAACATTACCCCGATCAATCAACTTCCCCTGCGCATCATACGTCTGACTCGTGACAGTAACGGGTTCGTTGAGTCCCTGATGAGCGGAGGTGACGGTTGTGTTGTTTCCGTCAGAATGTGTCTGTTGTGCGGAGCGGTAGCCGCTCACTTCGCCGTTTACGGAGCTGGTATAGGACATTGAAGAGGAGGAGAAGGTTTGGGTTGGCATTGTTGTTTGATGGAGGAGGGAGGGGAGGGGGGGGGGGGGGGGGGGGGGGGGGGGGGGGGGGGGGTGGTCAATCAACCTGATGCGATGACGTCAGGGTGATATCAGAGGTGATGTCATGGGAAGGTGGTGCATGGGGTGATGTCATCGGATTCGAGGCAGGCCGCCCAGGGCAGGTTCTGGATAAGTGACGCGGAGGGCGAATGCCGGATGCTTTTGTTGGCTTTGGACGGGATGTGCTTTGCTAGGCGTTCGGTTGGCGACTCCCTCTTGAACTACGGCTCCTCGCCGGATTGTGGTGGAAAGGTTTAGTGAGTGGCAGAGATGGTCAGACTGAGGGGCGACAGGGCCGGTACCAACTGGACCGACTCTGCTCAGTTTCAGAGTGAAGGATAAGCCCCGCCGGCGGATCGTATAAGCACACTGCAGTCTTAAATTGCAGACCTCCACGCACACCCAGCTTCCTTCGACCATGTATTCCTCCTCCGACGACGACCGAACCCCAAGCGAAAAAGCGCAAGAGCAAGTACGCCTACCGCCACCGCACGCTCCCAACCAACGGGCATTGGCCTAATCAACGACATCATCCCCGAAGACTCCGCTCAAAAAGTGCGCAAACTCCTCCACTTACGCGATGGAACCTACTCCTCCCTCCCATCCAAATACCCTCTCTCCATCAACTACCCCGGCTACGAACCAAACCTATCAGCCTACACCACAACCCGCCTCGCCCAGGGCCTGCGATGCATCACCAACCGCACCAAAGAATCCAAGCTCCTCCGCCTTCATGTTCTTCATGGAAATGTACCAAGACGCCTACTCCAAAGCCCTCGGACTCTCCGGAGAGGAGGGCAATACCACAGTCCAACGAACCGCACTGGCAGTCGTTTAAACCCTGGACGAAGCGCGCAACGACCTCCTATCCAGTTCCATCTACTCCGAACCCAGAGACTTGGACGCGTGCATGCAGTATGCCAAACTCCGTCAACTCGCCCTTTTGACGAATTACGGGGCGCTATGTCGGGAGGCCCCAAACGCCATATCCGCGCGCAATGCTTAGGGAGCTTGAGAGAGCCAAGAACGACGCTTTCGATTTCGGGTTGGAGGGGGATGCGAAGATGGAATATGACATGCTGAACGAGGAACTGCAAACTTTCGACTGGGCGAATAATCCCATGCGTGGCTTCTGCGGGGGTTTTGCGCTCGGAATGGACTGGTCTCGGCTCGAGAAGTTGACGAAGGAGTGGATGGACAAGCCAGGTGAGACGGAAGACAAGATTACGTTGTATATCCGGCAGGGAAGGGCGAGGAGGGCGAGGAGGGCGAGGAAGCGGATCGAGAGGTAGATTAGAAGTCATTCTTCAGATACCGAGATGCCTTTCCGTGAGAGAGTCTTCGATATCATTACTCTGACCAACCATCCTCCCCTTCTGTGCAGGTGGCTTGAATGCTGTATCTTTGGAAGGGAATGAGTTCTCAGCCCGTAGGCTTGCAGTGCTGCAATCGTCCAAGTCTGTCGTTCCTGTTGCCATCATCTTCTGGAAGATCAACCTGTCATAATGCTTATTCCAACCCACTTTCCCCTTCCCTCCCCCTCCCCTTCCCCTTCCCCTTCCCCTTCGGCCACGCCTTGCAAACATCAATCTTCTCCCTCGGATACACCACCTCCAAGCAACAATAAATCAGATAATCAATCACCACCACAATCACAAACAACTTCCCCGCCCACGTCCCACAGCCATAATACCTCTTCAGTCTATCGATCAGCGCCGACTTCTGCGTCAGCGCCGTATGCGCACCATAATCCTCCCACTCCTCACCATACAAACCCCTATTATCCTCCGCGGGCGCTGACCCCGTAACAAGATCGTACACCCTCTCCGTCCGACGAGCAATATCCGCCCAACTGTACATGTTCTTGACAAGATCGTGGAATTTATCTCTTCTCACATGGCGGGTTTTGTCGGTTAGTAGACCTACAGCTTCCATTACGCCGCGCACGACGTCTTCGACTTCTGGCAGGATGAAGACGGTCATGTTACTTGGTAGGACTTCGGGTACGCCGCCCACGCGGGTCGCGACGACCATCAGTCCGCATGAGGCGGCTTCGACGAGAACGGTGCCAAAGGCCTCGGTTAGGGAGGTGGAGAGGAGCAAGTGTCCCCGTACCATGACGTCGCGGACTTCGTCGTGGCGGATGCTGCCTAGTAGGACGACGCGGCTTTGGCCCGAGGCCGTGTAGACTAGTTGCTGCGGGAGAGAGTCGAGGGTTTGTTCGAGGTCGATGGCTTTGGGGCCCGATCCGGCGATTATGAAGCGGAGGTTGGAGTTGCTTTTGAGGAGGAGGGGGAGGGCGGAGATCAAGAGATCGGTGCCTTTGTTGTAGAAGAGGCGGGAGATGACGATGACGTTGATTGGATCTCCCGGGCCCGGGGGGTGGCTTGGGTCGGGAGGGGCGGGGAGGAGATTGGAGCTGTACGAGGGTCGGAAGGCGTGTGATTTGGCTTCGTTGGGTTGAAGCGGTCGGAAGTTGGATGCCACCACGGCGTTGGGGATTACAGATACGGCGAGAGGGTTCAGTGATGCTCGCAGGGTGGTGTTCTCTTTGCAGGTATGAGATACACAGATGACGTGGCCGACATCGCTGAGGCTCCACTTCAGCAGCTTGTTTGCCAGGATGCTGGCTGCGTCGCTGAAGCCAAAGAGGCTGTGGTCAGTAAAGACCGTCACCAGCCCCATGGTGCGTGCGTGCAAGATCCCTTCGTGGCAGAGGTTGGATAAGCTGGCATGGCCGTGCACTATCTGAATTTGCTCGCGGATGAAGATTTGGCGGAGGATTGGAAAAGACGAGAACACTGTCGGAAAGGTCGTCGACCGGTAGACCACCCAATGAGGCAAATGGTAGACTTTGAGTCGGTTGGTCAGATAGCGCACCCCACTCCTGCTTGGATATGAATCCTGCGGTGGGCCGTAGGCATGGGTGATGATGATGACTTTGTGGCCTCGATCGATCAATTTCTGATCGAGTTAGACTTTGGATATATAGTTCAATGTGGCCATACAGAAGAAAGCTGGTAGATGTGCGATTCCACTCCACCTGGCTGAGGAAAGAAGAAATCAGAGATCATTCTGTCCTAGTTAGAGGTAATCGCGGTTGATCAAAGTACGCACGCGATGTGGTAAGGCATTATGAATGTCAGCGAGCCCGAGGGCTCTTACGGTGTATCTACGACATGTGCCTGTTCAATTACCACCTCAAATGTTTGGGCTGCTGCGATCGCATCCGTCCATCGTCGACGTTGCGACGTGTCACATGTGACAAGCGGCAACTCCCGCTGCGTCGTGCGGCGACTTTTTTTTTTTTTTTTGAGCAGCGTCGGTTCAAGCAGAGTTACAAAATCTGCCGAATACAAAGCGTTGTATGATTGGCTATGAATCAGCTGTACAAGCGTTACATCCCCCCCAAGCCCGCGAGCACCTCCACAGCTCCCAATGTGCCCAAAACTAGTCGGCAGAATGGCGGCATCTTGAAGACGAAGCGGAAGTTGGAGAAGGAGGCGAATGAAGCTGAACCGAGAAAAGCGAAAAAGCCAAAGACGAAGCAGCCGGGTGGTGACGTAGCAAATGGCACTTCTTATAGCGAAGAGCCAGCTCAGGTTGACGATGAAGAGATTCAAAACGATCGTGCTCCCAAAGGCCAATTTGCGCATGTTAAGAATACCAAAAAGCGGCATAAGTTGGAGAAAGAAGCGAGGAAAGCTGCAAAGTTGGCTGCGAGGGCAAATGGTACTGAGACGACTGCGGATTCGAAACAAAATGGCGACGATGTAGCGGCTGAAGAACTACAAGAATCCAGAAACAGCTCTCCGAAGCCTTCCAAAACTGACAAATCCGTCAAGAAGAAAATAGAGGCTGCACCGTCTGAGGAAGCGCAAGTAGAAGCAGAGCATGTTCCCAAGCCATCAAAGCGACGGCACAAACTAGAAGGAATCCTGCAACAGCCCGCTGAAGATGGAGAGGATCATCTGCAACCACACGAGAAGGTGATTGGCAAGTTTCGCAAAGCAATCAAAGAGAAGCCGGATTCGGCACGAGAAAGAGAAGAAGCCGAAGCGGAGCCTCCAGTTCTGCGCGATATCGCACCAATACCTATGCCCAAGGAAGAGCCAGCACCAGCCTTTGTATCCGATGCATCTGCGCTTCCCAAATGGCTAGCCGAGCCGCAGATCATCGACGGTGAGAGCAAGGCTACGTTCAAAGACCTCAAACTGCCTGAATCCACTGTATCGAACCTCGGACTTCTCGGTCTGTCGGACGCTCTACCCGTGCAACAAGCTGTGATCCCACTGCTCATCTCACCAGGCTTACCCGGTGCTGCGTATCGAGTGGGAACTGAGATCATGCTCCCCGATCTCGTCGTAAATTCCACCACAGGCAGTGGGAAAACGCTGGCATACCTTTTGCCCATGGTAGAAGCTCTGAAGAACATTGGGTTTAGAGATGGCAAACTTCGAGGGCTTATCGTAGTACCAACCAGCGAGTTGGTCAAGCAAGTAGCCTCTGTAGCCTCGCTTTTGACAAAAGACAGCCGTGTCTTAGCAGGCACGGCGACGGGTACTCGGAGACTAAGAGATGAGCAGCAGAAACTAGTACGCATGGAGCAAATATACTCCCCTGATGCCTACAACGCTCTGCAGAAGAGGATGCATTGGCGCAACTACCCGCCTGCAGAGGATGACGACGACTATGATGCCTACATTGCTGATCTTCTGCATGCCGACGAGCGAGATGAGGAGCTGCTTCGGGACGCCTTGGACTGCATCCCGTTTCACGTCCCGAAATACTCGTTCAATGTTGACATTCTCATCTGCACCCCAGGCCGTCTTCTCGAGCATATAACTAGTACTCTTGGCTTCACGTTGGCGCATCTGCGATGGCTTGTCCTCGATGAAGCGGATAAGCTGCTGAACCAGCAATACGACGGCTTCCTCGAAGTTGTGAATCACGAGATCTCGCGTGAGCGCAGACCGGACGAGCAAGACGATCGGGAAAAGTACTTGCGGTCAAAGGGTATTTGGGAAGAGCACCGACAGCGACGTGTGAGGAAAGTCGTCTTAAGCGCAACAATGGTCTCGGACGTGGGCAAATTTTCCGCTCTGAATCTGTATCGACCAAGGATGATCATCGCTCGAACGCACAGAGAGAGTCAGCAGGATGCGGGTGCCACGTGCCCAGAGTACGAGCTGCCTCCACGACTTCTGGAGCTGTACGTACCCGTGGGAGATGGGAGCGAGAAGCCATTATATCTCATTGAAATCGTGGCAAGGAAGATCCTCGCTTCTTTCAACCCAGATGCAGACCCTGAAAGCCCAGATGAGTCCATCTCCGGGCGCAACACTTCTCCCTCTTCCGAGTCAAGCTCTGCAAAAATCCACCCTTCGCGTGCTGCCCTCCTCAAAACGAAATCAACCAAGCCAGCCCCGACAATCTTGATCTTCACCGCCAGCAAAGAGTCCACCGCGCGTCTAGCCCATCTCCTCAAAAACCTCAAACCAGAATGGACGCCATTCATCTCGACAATCGCCAAAGCCAAACCCAAAGGGACAACCGCACAGCCCCCCTCTAAACCTTCGATCACAATCTCCACCGACCGGTCATCAAGGGGAATAGACTCTTTAGCCTCGCAGCGTTTTTTCACGCATGTAATCCAATACGACGTGCCGCGGTCTGTTGAGGAGTATGTCCACCGCGTAGGCCGCACCGCGAGAGCAGGGCGCGAAGGACAAGCGTGGACGCTAGTCGCGCATTCTGAAGCGCGGTGGTTCGTCAATGAAATCGTGCGCGCGGGGAATGTGCGCAGGGAACACGGCGCGGAGCGGATCCGGATTGCTCTGCGTGAGAAGAGATTGATAGCGAAATTTGCCGTCGTCGTTGACGAGATGCGGGAGATGGTCTTTGGGAAGTAGCAGCCATACATTCCTTCAGCCCTACTGCAGTGAAGCCAGAGTCACGCATGGATCACGAACTCCGTGAGTGAACCCATCACCAAGCACCCGGAGCATGCCTATACAAAGCTCCTTGCCGATCCACGGCGAATCCCCAATCCTGTCCATACTCACAATCCTTCCCCATCCCAATCACCCCAAATCCTAACCAATGGACCCCACAACCCTCAAAAACAAAGGCAACACCGCCTTTCGCACGGGCGACTTTCTCTCCGCGGAGCGATCCTACACAAGTGCAATAACCACCACCCCCTCCAACCCAATATTATACACCAACCGCGCGAACGCACGCCTCAAACTCCACCGCTACCTCGACGCCGCATCCGACTGCCACATCGCGCTCGCCCTTTCCTCCTCCAACGCCAAAGCGCACTACTTCCTAAGCCAAGCGCAGCTTGGTTTATCCCAACCCGACGAGGCGCTAGCCTCGTCAATGAAAGCCTACAACTTATCTCGCCGCGCGGGCGACCTCGCCCGAGTAAAGGACTTCCAATCCTACTCTTCCTTAGTCCTCAAATGTCGCAAAGCAAGGCTCCTTGCCCGCCAAACAAAAAAGAGGAAGGGCCGCTCCGCTCTTCTCGCCGAACTCGAAGAACTACTAACCCAGCACCACCAAACCCAGATCAATAGCATAACCGATCCCGCGGAGAAGAAGAAGGTTGAGGGGGAGTTCAAGGAGAAAGTGAGATCGCTCCGCGATGTGTTTGAAAGCAAACGGAAAAATGTGCCAAACTGGATGACCGATCCAATCACATTTGAAATCATGCATGACCCCGTGACGACGAAACACGGACATAGTTATGAGCGGGGAACGATAATTGAGCATTTGAAGAGGAATGCGGTTGATCCGCTTACGAGGGAGACGTTGTTTGTGAGGGATTTGAGGGATAATCTTGCGCTGAGAGAGGCGTGTGAGGAGTTTTGGAACCGAGGGGAGGGGGGGGTTGATTGGTAAGACATGGTTTAGGGGTGGGAGGATTTGGATTTAATTGCGGTAGTGGGTATGGAGGGTTTATAGACTCTAGAATCCTCCAGAATTCTTTCCATCATATGCAGTAGACCAAGAGGCTCGCTAGAAGCGAGATGAATCCTCCTGGAATCGTGTTTCGGAAAATGCAGATCGATTTCCACTGTGCTGGCGTCCGGTGGGAGGATGAACTTAGCTATGGTCATGCCAAAAGCCAGAGAAGAGGAATGCCACAGCTTGCTCTGACAGGCATCGCGTCTGCACAGTGGCAGTGCTGGGCCAAGGACGGGAAGTTCGACTCGTAATAGCGAAGGTGACTGAAATAGCGGAGCCGTTGTTGATAGCTGTGATTGGATTGGCGAAGTGCGCTCGGTAAGTTGTTTGTGTTGCCATTTGTGACAAAAAAAAAAAAGTTGGGTCCGTTGAAGGCGCTTTGCAGGGCCGCGATAACGATGTCGTCACTCGCGTTGATCAGGCTTGGACGGACAATGTTACCCAGCGTCTTGCTCTTGTGCGAGCGCGAGTTCTCCAAAAATTTCAGGTGCAGATTATCGAAGTCGCTGCTCTTGACCTCCATTCGGTCACCAGAACTTTACGACTCTGATGCAGTGTGTCAGTACCTGGTTCCACCTGGCGAAGTTGCTCGAGCATGGCCTCCAGCTGCATTTTTTTGGCAATACCAGTAAAGAGGTGGTATCTCACGGTATTTATCCGCAGATTGATTGTGTCGATTGTCAACGATTCGACCAGCTCGTAGTTTTGCCCCACGCCTTTCTCGAGCGTTTTCTTGAGAGATGCGAGTTTTGCCTGCCCGGCATCGATACGTTGCACGACATCCATATTGGCAACCCAGCTATTGGGTAGGGCAAGCCGCGCTCGAGCGACTGCTAGCAGAACTTTGGGCTATGTATGGCGAATCCTTCTTAGAGATTCAGATTCTGCTGTGGTACCCCTGTCACGTTGCACTGCGCCGATATCCTTATCAAACGCAGAGGGCTGTCTCGCCTGCACCCTGCTAGCGATCTATTCACCAATTTTGTTGCTTTATGCGATGGTCTACGGCTTCGCGTTGCTCAGGTTTACCGCTTCGCACGGTCTTAGTAAATGGTGTATAGACATGCTGTTGTTTGCATGGCTGGCTTTGCGCATGAACCTACCTCTTCACACATTTCGCCTTTAGCTGCCATGGAGTGCACCTCCGCGGTTGTATTGTAGCCGCAAAGACTTTGCAGCCACCCCCACACCTCGGCATTGGCACCCTCGAGCAGACACCAAAATGCCCGAGATGTGGAAAGAGATCGCTGCACAAAAGCAGAAACAGCGTGACGAGCGAATCCCAAAGGAATGGAAGCTATCTTCCCTCCCACCACAAGAAAAAACTAATGTCCTCGACATCCCGCATCGAAGCGGCATACTCACATCCGAGGAGCTCCGAATCACTGAATCCTACGATGCCAGCGACCTAGTAACACAGCTAGCCAGTGGACGACTCAAAAGCGTTGAGGTAACAACTGCATTTTGCAAGCGCGCTGCCATCGCACAGCAAGTGTCAAACTGCTTAACTGAGATCTTCTTTGACGATGCACTTGCTCGTGCACGCGAGCTTGACGAACACTGGCAGCGATACAAAACCCCCAAAGGGCCGCTACATGGCTTGCCGATTTCGTTAAAAGACTCGTTCAAGGTAAAGGGGTACGATGCTTCGACTGGGATTGCATCGCTTTGCTTCAAGCCGGCGAGCTCGAATTCGGCACTGGTGGATCTCTTGCTAGATGCTGGTGCGGTTTTGTATTGCAAGACGAATGTACCTCAGACTCTGGGCGCTTTGGATTCGCACAACCATGTCTTTGGTCGCACGCTCAATCCTATAAACAGGCGTTTGACGGCCGGTGGAAGCAGCGGTGGTGAGGGTGCGTTGATTGCGATGCGTGGAAGTCCGCTCGGTGTAGGGACTGATGTCGGTGGCAGCATTCGTATCCCGTCCATGAATAACGGACTTGTGGGTGTGAAACCTAGCCACGGCAGAGTACCGTATGCAGGACAGGAGAATGTTGTGCTTCCGGGGATCAATAAAGTCGGAATGGATCCAACTGCGGGTCCAATCGCCCACTCGGTCAGGGACTGTGAAATGTTCTTCCGCATAGTATCGGAAGCTTCTCCGAATGTCTACGATCCAGAGGTGATTCCCCAAACATGGAATCAGATGGCTCCTCTACAGACCCAGCGGCCTCTTCTGATCGGCATTGTCAAGAGTGATGGCCTAGTGGAGCCACTTCCACCAATACGGCGGCTGATCGATGAAGTAGCACAGAGCCTACGCAATTCAGGTCAACCGCTACAGGTGATCGAAGTCGACATGTCTTTCATCGGCCCACGGCTTTTGAAAGGCTTCAACGATCTCATGTCTCCTTCTGGTACACAAAACACACATGCCCTCCTCGAAAAGACCGGAGAGCCACTTTCACCTTGGCTAAAGACCCGCCTCCCGAAAGTCCCGGCGAAAACGGTGGAGAAAGTCCGTCAAGCTCAGGCCCAGCGAGCTGATTTCCAGGCCGAATTTAACAAAATCTGGCATGAAGCTGGAGGGCATTGGAAGACATTCGATAGCAAAGCGGGCAAGGGTAACAGAATGCTGGATGTCATCATCTGTCCTGTGGCACCTCATCCCGTGCCGCCGATTGATCGCTGGGGCACGATGAATTACACGGGAGCTTTTAACGTCCTTGATTGTCCCGCCGGGGCATTGCCCGTCCGCAGCATGCGTCGAGAAGACTTGGAAGGCGAAGTTGCTTCATCGCCGGCTGCAAATCCTCTGGAGAAGGCCAATCGGTCACTGTGGACGGAGCGAGAACTGTACCTCGGAACCCCGTTGAGTATTCAGATCGTGTGTCCTAAGCTCATGGATAGGAAGCTGTTCGAGGCCATGGGTGCCCTGGAAAAGACTCTCAAGCCTCTGGCTTCTGAGCCTGTAAGTAAGCTGTGATTAGGAATGTCTGACGGTGATATTCAAGTGCGCGCCGTCTGATTGGTCTTTTCCACGGACCGGCCCGTTGCACCAATCACAACCTCAGCTGAACGACCACCTGCGATTTTGCGTCCATGTCCAGCGCTTCGCGACGAAGCTTGAGCGCATTCAAATCCACCATGACGAAACAAAAGCTTCATGGTCGCGCCTTTTACGAATCCATCGGCAGTCCGAAGCACATCCTGGCGCCCATGGTCGACCAATCCGAGTTCGTCTGGCGCATGCTCACCCGCTCCTTTCTGCCGCCGGAATTGCGCTCCTCAATACTAGCCTACACTCCCATGTTCCACGCAAAGCTCTTTGCCGAAAAACCAAAGTACAGGGCGCAGCACTTTGAGCCGATGACACAAGAACAGAAGAGCCATCTGGACGGGAACCCGAAATTTGACCGCCCGCTCTTCGTACAGTTTTGCGCAAATGATGCCGATGTTCTACTGGAAGCGGCCAAGTATGTGGTGCCGTACTGTGATGCTGTGGACCTGAATCTGGGATGTCCTCAGGGTATCGCAAAAAGAGGTCGCTATGGCGCTTTCTTGCAAGAGAATTGGGATACGATCCGAAAGCTCATCAATACGCTGCATTTGAATCTCGATGTGCCCGTCACGGCCAAGTTTAGGATACTGGAATCAAAGGAGAAGACGCTAAGTTATGCGAAAATGATGCTGGACGCTGGCGCGAGTATCCTCACGGTGCATGGGAGGCAGAGGGAGCAGAAGGGGCATCAGACGGGCTTGGCGGATTACCAGGTTATCCGGTACCTGAGGGAGATGTTGCCAAAAGAGACAGTTATCTTTGCGAATGGCAATATTTTGCAGCATGATGATATCCAAAAGTGTCTTGATGAGACGGGTGTAGACGGCGTGATGAGTGCCGAGGGCAATTTGTATGATCCCTCCATATTTTGCGATCCACCACCAGTAGGCCAAGAGGGCAGAGAATATTGGCGGGGAAGGGATGGAAAGGGCGGTTACAGGGCGGATGCCGTGCTTCGTCGCTACCTAGATCTTGTGCATAAATATGTTCTGGGCAAGGAACCGCCTCGAAGAGAACCCTTGTTCATAACTTCAGATGTCGTGGAAAGCCCTGCAGAGCAAAAAGTAGCGCCAAGCCTCAAGCGAAAAGCAGATGAAGACACAGAGTGTCAAGTCTCGAAGAAGCAAAGAAGATCTGAAGCGAAACAGGGAAAACAAGAGAAGTGCACGGATCCTAACCTGGTGGCCATGCAAGCGCATTGCTTCCATATCCTCCGGCCGTTGGTTGCAAAGCACCACGGTGTACGGGATGCGCTCGCAAAATGCCGAGCAGGCGACATTGATGCATTCGAAGACGTTCTCACTCTTACCGAGGAAGCAGTTAAGGAAGGATTGTGTGATTACGCAACCGACCCCTTTCAGTTTGAACCCAAGGGTGAGAGCACGGTAAAAAGAGATGAAAAAGAATGCTCTGATGAAGCAGTAAAGAGATGTAGACGACCTTACTGGGTCTGTCAGCCGTACGTACGGCCTTTGCCCAAGGAGGCGCTGGAAAAGGGAAGTCTACAGCTGAGTAAAAAGGAGATAAGGAAGTTGAAAGAATTAGAGGCTCATGCCCAAGCCATTAATGAAAACCCGGCGATTGTTGAAGGTGAGCATCCGATGGCACAAGGGTAGGGTAGGCAGATAGATGTTGAAGTTGATGTTCGTCTGTCTGACGTTCGAGTTTCGTGGTTGGCGGGGTAAGTGCCTGAGGCTGACACAATTCATGCCTGAGGCTTACACGCCAAGAAAGCACGAATCTCCGCCATTTCGACAAGCGCACAGTGACATCGACGTTCGACCACTAACACCCGCCATCATGTCGCTTGTCTCCGGCGAAAAATCGAACTTCCAGTTCATTTTGCGTCTGCTCAATACCAACGTATGTCCGATACACCGAGGAAGAGAAGTCGCGCCGCGGAAGGGATTGGGGGTATTGGACAGGCAGTGCTAACAAAACCGCGTTAAACAGGTCGATGGCAAGCAGAAGGTCATGTATGCCTTGACCAAGATCAAGGGTGTCGGACGCCGTTACAGCAACTTGGTCTGCAAGAAGGCCGATGTCGACCTCAACAAGCGGTGCGTCCCGGCCTACAGTTTACGAGAAGCGTCTGTACTGACCGCACTGCAGCGCTGGAGAGCTGACCTCCGAAGAACTTGAGCGTATCGTGACTATCCTCCAAAATCCTACGCAATACAAGATCCCTACCTGGTTCCTCAATCGTCAACGCGATATCGTGGATGGAAAGAATTCGCAGATCCTCGCCAACGGCGTCGACAGCAAGCTTCGCGAGGACTTGGAGCGTCTCAAGAAGATTCGTGCGCATCGTGGTCTGAGGCACTACTGGGGCCTGCGCGTTCGCGGTCAACACAGCAAGACCACCGGTCGTCGGGGTCGCACGGTCGGTGTGTCGAAGAAGAAGTAAGCCAGTGCGGCTGGAGGCTAGTGTATGCCATGGAACATGTTCTGCATTCCCTGTACTACAGTTCGAGGTAGTCACTTCATGTCTCACTGGTAGAAATGGTTTTCAAGCGTCAGAGTCAAGTGTCATTTTGGCATGTAGACTGGAAATGATGCTGGTTAAATCACTCATGGTGCGAAGACGACGCTCTTTGTTTGAATGCTACATTGGAGAACACTGTTCTCTGTAGTGCTCGACTGTAAAGGCAAAGAAACGCTGAGACATCACTCCATTGTCATTATCGCTTTAGTCACCGCCACCGACCGCCCGGGCTGTATGTTGTTAGTATTGAATCGTGGACTTTTAAGATGGTAGACTCACTATAGATGTTGCCCGAGCTGTGCGAGACCACCTTCTTGATCTGACCCTTGTTTTCAAGGTCGGCGAGCGCTTTCCGGGCCAGTGAGCCGTTGATTTTGAGGCGATCGACAAGCACAGCGACTGTAATGAGACGATAGGACTGCACGTCCTTTTGCAGCTTCTCAGACGTGTTCTTGTCAAGCACGACGGCGTGTTGAGCCTTGTCCTTGACTGTTGCGCGCATACATTAGCGCATGCCAACGACTCCGCAAAAAACACTATACCCTTTCCCTTTGACCACTTCTTCTTTTGCTTCTTGCCGCCGGTAGCTGCGGGTGCCATGTTGAACAATGGTTTGGTTGGAGGTGTGTCGTGGTGAGATTTCGCTCCAACTTCGGTGCGAGGCTTGGCACTCGCGCGGACAGTTCCGAGTCACGTGCAGCTCTGCAACCGCAGTTTGCTGTAAGGAACGGAGCGAGATGTTCGTTGCGCCATCGTCCAGAAATGTACCATTTGTTCAAGTCAATCTATCTACGCGCTACTAGCAAAGAGGAATACTCAATTCTCCTCCTCGGTCTTGACAACGCCGGCAAAACTACCTTGCTCGAACAAATCAAGGCCATCTATGGTGCTGAAGGCCAGCAACCTCAATTGAAGACCGTACCAACAGTGGGACAGAATGTTGCTATAGTGAATTTACCAGACTGCTATCTCCGCATCTGGGACTTGGGTGGGCAACACAGCCTCCGCGGCCTTTGGCAAAGCTACTACCAAAGCGCTCATGCAATTGTCTTTGTCATAGACAGCACGGACATTGGTGACGCTAACATTGGAAACCTTGACAAAGGGGTAGAAGAGGAAGGCCGGCTGGGCGAGTGTCAACTTGTGCTGGAGGATGTGTTGAAAGACCACGATACAGAAGGTGTACCCTTGCTCGTGCTTGCCAATAAGCAGGATAGGGAAGACTGCGTTGAAGTGGTCAGGATTAAGGAGGGGCTGGTGAGGAAGGTGTTTGAAGGTGACAAGGGACAGAGCGTCAGGGACAGCCGGGTCCTGCCGCTGAGCGCTCTCACGGGAACGGGGGTCAGAGAGGCGGTGGAGTGGCTTTGCAGCCGTGTGAAGTGGAGTAAAGAAGCAAGACCGCCGGCCATGCGCTGAGCGGCTATGCCAAGCGGCCTTTTTTTTTGCCTTGGCGCCGCCACAGCCATTGGGGCCGTTCGTTAGCGAATACGGCAGATAACAGCCCCGCAGTGGAGTAATTGCGCCAAAAGGGGCTAAGAAGCGGTGACTCAGCACCCCTCAAGCTGAACGTCACCTAATGGGGAAATGTGGTTGCAGCAGCAGCAAAGCCCCAGGCCTCGCTTGTTCCCGCCGCCCACCATATCCCTCTGCGCTGCTAAAGTCTGTCCATCCTACAAACACCAGCGTTACTCAACATACGCCTTGAACTTCCGCCAGCCAAGCCACAACTCTACATATACCAGACCCCATTCGCGCGACTCGATAGCCTGGCCGACCTTTCCGTGCCTGCAAGCCGCCGGCTTACCTTTCTGATTCGCGGGCGACTTTGCAGCCGGATTATGGTACTATAGATGTCACCTATGCACTTATCTACCATCTTTACTAAAAGACCGAGAATCCAGCAGCGCAGGCCCAGCTCACCTTCCAGTCTATCAAGGGGTGGTAGCGCAGCCAATCCCTCCCCCCCTACAACGTCGGGCGCTGACGGCGCTGGCTTTCCCTCGCCGGATCCCGCACAATCGACCACTTCGGTGAACATGGTTCTCACCCCGCAGCAGCAAGTCGGCCGTCCGCCTTCGTATTATCCGCCCAAAGATCTGGGCGCTGGTCGCCATGGCCCCGTTGCAGGTGTAACGAATCCGACCGGTGTGCTCCCGCCCATAAGCACAAGCGGAGGCCAGGCTTTCATGCCATATCAGCATCCAGGTCTGCCTGGCTATCCGATGCATCCGCCAGGCTATGCCTACCACGGTCCACTTGCCGGCGCTCACCCTGCTCGAGGGGATGTAGCAGAGGTTCCGGATAATCCCCGCACCAAAACGCAGCTGATTGTTGGTATCGATTTTGTATGTGGCAGTTTGTCCAAGGTTTTGTCCGTCGCTAATAACTTGTAGGGCACGACGTGGTCTGGCGTCGCGTATGCGTTCATCACGAACAATGAGGTCAAGGAAGGTATCATTGCAGAGTGGCCAGGCTCCGGTACAGCTACCAAGCAAAAGGTGAGCCTGAAACCATAACGTGAAACTAGCTGACGGCCCAGATCCCGACTGTCCTTTATTACGACCAGAATCAGGAGATTGTCGGCTGGGGGCTTGATACAGCAAACGTGCTCGCGCCCACTGGTATGCTCAAGAAAGGGATCCTGAAGGTTGAGTGGTTCAAACTGCAACTCATGAGAAGCGGCAACACATACATCGACCCCATCAGCTTGCCTCCTCTGCCCCAGGGCAAGACGGAGATTGACGTTGCAGCAGACTATCTAACCAAGCTTCGGGAAGCCATTCGCGTTCAACTTCAGAAGACTTTTGGCGACATCTTCGTTCGCGAAGAGCACAACATCAAATACTTTCTTACCGTGCCCGCCATCTGGAACGATGCTGGTAAAGCCGCCACGAGGGCTGCTGCCATTCAAGCAGGCTTTTTGCGCGACGAGAATGACAATCGTCTGACTTTGGTATCCGAGCCCGAAGCTGCGGCAATGTTCTGCTCTCATACCGGTTTGTTAAATCTCAAGGTGCATGATGCCGTTTTGATTGTGGACTGCGGCGGTGGCACCGTTGACCTAATTGCGTACGAGGTGGAAGAGGAAAGACCTTTCATGGTGGCCGAGTGCACAGAAGGCACGGGCGATTCTTGTGGGTCCACCGCGCTCAACCGCAATTTTTCGAACATTTTGCGAGCCAAGATCCGAAAAATGGGCCTTGCCCCAGCCTCGCAAACAGCCTCCAAAGTGTTCAAAAAGTGTGTCCAAGATTTTGAAGCCCGGATCAAAGCAGACTTCAGAAACAATGGCCAAGTATGGGCTGTCGATGTCGGCATCGAGGCTGAGTACCCCGAGGCTGGCATCGAAGAAGGATACATGTCGTTTACAAACGAGGAAATTCTACAGTGCTTTGAGCCTGTGGTCAACAGAGTATTAGAGCTGGTGCGTCACCAAATCGTGGCGATACAGCAACGTGGCCGGGCACTGCAGGCAAGTTTTGCACGGAATCGAAAATTGTGTATGCTTGCTAATGGATGCAGAGTATTCTGGTTGTTGGTGGTTTCGGGGCCTCTGAGTACTTGTTCCAGCAAATCAAAGAAAACGTGCCACCGCAGTTTAAAGATAAGGTGGTCAGGCCCATGGACGCGGTGGCTGCCATTGTCCGGGGAGCCGTTACCGCCGGCGTTAGCGAGAGAGTCATCACATCCCGAGTTGCGCGGAGACACTATCTCATGGCAACGCTGCAGCCTTTTCAGGAAGGTCATCATCCCGATGCATATCGTGTACCTTCTCTCGATGGCCGGGACAGATGCAAATACACTCGACAAATCTTTGTGCACAAAGGGCAAAGAGTCAAGATTGGAGAACCTGTCAAGGTCTCCTTCTTTCGACAAGTTGCCCAGGGAGCTACGCTCATGTACGAAGACGTGCTCTATGCGTGCGACGATGATGTCTGTCCTGAATACACCAAGGATCCACGTAAGTAATTTTCTTGCAAACAGTCATGTCGAGGCTAACACCAAACAGGTATCAAAGAAGTCGTCACCCTTACGTCTGATCTCAGTCGCAAGAACCTTGAAAAGGATTTTGAGCGAATGGAGACGCCACAGGGCACGTTTTACCGCGTCTACTTTGACATTCACTTGACACTGGATGGTTCCGAGTTCAGCGCTGAACTCGTGTGTCAAGGGGAAATCATGGGACGGTGTTCAGCCAAGTTTAAATGATTAATGGTTTTATTTGATGGGATATATGAAAGACGAGGCCGGCCCAGGCGGCCATGACACTTGTCTTTTCCCAGAACTGGCAAAATCGGATGGAAGTAGTTGTCAAATATTCCGTGTAAATACGCGTGTGGTCGCATTGTTTCAGCCTTTTGTCACCATGGTGTCAACCACGATGGTATGCGTATGGTGCGGGCCGCGCCGTTGTACAAGGAGCCAATGCAACAGATGCAGGACTAAGGATGCAGCGTTGATATCTCACATCGTCGCAACTTCAGCCAAGTCATTAACAGAATGCAAGTAAGTCCCAATCACCTCTTTGTCTCTTTACTTGCACATGCCGACGACCCTGGTCGCGGGAGCGGCTTTCGCCTCGTGATGCCGCTGGGCGGCGCTTCTGCGGCGTGCGTCCCGTGGCCTTGCTTTTCCAGCTTCATGGGCGGCGCGTGGGGTGACACATTAACAACCCATGAATCATATAAGCTTCGAGATGCATCGAGCAGGTGACAAGGCAGACAAGGGTATAATTGGTCTATAACCTAACCGTCACTTTTCGTCTCCCTATCCACGCCAAGCATCTCAACGTGCGCACTCTTTTTTCCCAGAGCATTACTTCTCCGTCTTCTTCGCCTTCGGGCCCTCTAGCACCAGTTGCAACGGGATCGTTGGATCTTTCTCTCTACCGCACTCATTCTAATTGCAGTCCCCCCAAGACTCCGTATCTAAAGGTGCGAGAAGACGAGTGGTTAACCATTGACCAGACCCATGCCTCGACTACCACAAACCCCGTATCGATGCAGTCGCGCCGCAGGGGTCATTCGCCCAAAGTTCTCATCATGGGGACGAAAAAGTATGTGTTTGTGAAACACACAAGAAAGAAGTAAGAACTCTAATCTCCGCGTACAGCAGCGGCAAATCGTCTATCCGCAAGATAGTCTTGGAAAAACTCCTACCAGCAGACACACTTTTTCTGGAACCGACACTGGAGATGGAGAGTTCAACTCTCCACTCCTTCATCACAACCGAAGCAATCGAAATCCCCTCCATAACCGCAAGCAACACACCACCTCCTTCCCACACTCTCCCTCCTGTCCTGTGTACTGCCCCCATAAATCTCAGCACAATCGGCAGCATAATCTGGCTCATCGACGTGCAAGACGAGTTACTACCCAGCATAACCAGCATGGTCCAAATCGCGGTCTACCTAGCCGAGTACCACCCGCGTGTAAACCTCGAAGTCTTCATCCACAAAGTCGACGGTCTGACCGATGAATACGGCTGGGATTTGTATCGAGAGGTTCGTCAGCGGGCGCAGGATGAATTAGGAGACAGTGGCTTCGACCCAGCGAATCGCCTCTCAATCGCTTTCCATCAAACCAGTATCTACGACCGAACCGTCTTCGAGGCCATGTCACGCGTCGTGCAGAAAATCATACCCCAACTGCCTGGGATGGAGGCCCTCCTAAACAAACTCTGCTCGACTTGTCGGATTCAGAAAGCGTATCTCCTCGATACGGGGAGTAAGCTTTTTGTGGCTACGGATGCGAGTCCGACTTTTACACGCGATTATGAGCTTTGTGCGCATTTTGTGGATGTTGTGGCTGATATCAAGCAGTTGTATGATTGGCGGGAGGGAGTGGATGGTGGTGATGGAGATGGGGACGCTCACAAGGAAGAGGATTCTACTGCTATAGGGGAGAGTACATTGACGTACGATCCGGCCGGGGAAACTTTCATGTACGCACGTGAAATGGCGCCGGCACTGTCGCTCGTTTGCATCATGGGAAAGGGATGTGGACCACAACAAAGGGTTAGAGTGGATTATAATGTCGAGCTCATACATGAGGCTTTGCTGGCAATTTTTTACACGCGGTAATGTCATGATGAGGTGAGAATTAGCTAGCTGCGGTGGTTGGCACTGAGAGGACAGAAAGCTTTTTATCTTGTGAGTAACATCATGCTGACGTTATCTAAACGGTAATTTGACTGTGTCGGCCCGATTCGATTTTGTACTTTTTCAGTGCGGGACGGACTTGTGTGTCGATGACTTCATCAACGATTTCGGGACACCGTCCGATGAACGTATCTGGATTGGTAAGTTCGTCCAGTTCGTCAAGAATAGGTTGGAAGAACTCGGTTGCCCTGATCCTGTCGAGAAGATCGTTTGGCTTTCCCTCTTGCTTCACAACCTTTCCTGCTTCTTGCGAAAGGACGCTGTCGAGATATCAGTAACGACTTACCGCGTCATGTTAGTAGATACCTACCGGATAACTTCGTGCACTTTCTGTCGGGAGTAACCCTTTTCAACCATGGCCATGATGACGTTCTCCGTCGCCATGAACGGAAGTTCGGCGTTTATCCTCTGGCTGATTACCGCCTTGTTCACTACCAGACCGGAGGTGATATTGTTCAGCTATGCATGTTAGCACCGTCAGTACAAGGCAGCGTCAACTTACAAGGATGCAACAAGCGTCAGCGGCGAGACACGCGCACGGGAGGACGAGTCTCCTGATAGCCGAGTCATCCAGACTTCTCTCCAGCCATTGAGCCTGATGAGTCTGCTCTGCGGAACTGGAATATGAGCTCAATGCCCTCCCAAGCGAACAAAGTCTCTCCGACCTCATCGGGTTCGTCTTGTACGCCATTGCAGATGAGCCAATCTGGTCAGCTTCGAACGGCTCCTCCATCTCTTTGAACATGGCCAGATGTCTCATATCCCCACCAATCTTGTACGCCGTACAGCCAAACGAAGAGAGAGCGTGGATGAAATCCACATCAATCTTCCTCGAATAAGTCTGCGAAGTGGACAGGGTTGAGGCTTTGAAGCCCGCCTTCTCCGTAACCATCCGATCAAGGCTCTTGACCTTTTCATGATCACCCTTAAAGATCTTCAAGAAAGAAGCCTCGGTGCCGGTCGTACCTTTGGAACCTCTAAACTTGACCAGCAACTTCTCTCTCATCGTCTCCCAATTCTCGAGATCATCCAGCAAATCCTGTATCCACAGCGTCGCCCTCTTGCCCACGGTAACAAGCTGCGCAGCCTGGCCATGGGTATACCCCAGCGTAGGCAGAGCCTTATACTGCTCCGCGAAGCGAGCCAGCTGATCAATCGCCAGCGCCAGTTTTGGAAGAAGCATATCAATCGCGTCTCTCAGGAAAATCAGATCGGCGTTGTCGGTAACGAAACACGAGGTCGCGCCCCAGTGAATGATCCCCGCCGCAGCGGGGCATCGCAGGCCGAAGACGTGCACATGGGCCATGACATCGTGTCTTCGCTTCGCCTCCTCTTGGGCCGCGAGAGGAAAATCCGAGTCTGCGATCACAACGTTCGCCTCCATCTGCCGCAGTGCTTCGTCCTCGATTGGCAGGCCCAGGCTTCGTTGCGACTGCGCCAGCCAGAACCATAGCCTGCGCCAGGTGCTAAAGCGATTGCGCGGGGAGAAGATGAATTGCATCTCCCGTGAAGAGTAGCGAGAGTTGAGGGGGCTGAGGTTCGAGTGTTAATTTTCCTGCGTATTCACTGAGAAGAAGGGAGTCGTACTTTTGGTAGGTGTCATAGTCGGCCGTCGACATTTTTGTATATTTTCGAATTTGGTGTTCGGTGGTGTGGAGGTGGGGGTGGGGGATTTTCCAAACTGACGTTGCAGTTGCCTCGGCCCGCTCCGCAAATTTTGTGGAGACGATATAGCAGTGACGTCACATCATCTCCGTTCATCCTCGGCTAACTGAAAGTTTTCACCATGTAATTACTCAATCCTCCGTGAAGCTGAACCCGTGCTTTCGTGATCGCCTTATCCCCAGGTGCCCGCTCTTCTATGGTGAAAATATGTTCCTTCTTAATTTGTCCAACCCCTGACTTACTGAATTCGAAACACTACAAATCCTTGTATACAAGATAAACCTAAAGTTCAGCTTTCACATACACATATTCAAGAAGGGGAAAACAACACTTGCAGCAATATATCCACTCACTGTAGTACTCACTCGCAGGCTTGCGACTCAAACCCCTCTGTTCCCCACAACATATATGACCTGACACCAATGTATCGCAGAATCAACAAACAAGATCCTCAACCCACCACAAAGCATCTCAGACAGAAGTCACCCTTCACCAAGCGCCTGAGATATCCTCTCCTTCTACGAATATCTAGAATAACCAACCGTCCACATATCCAAACCCGCAAAAATTCAACAACCTCCCAACCCCTCACTCCCTCCTTCCCAACCTAGTCCCACCAGGCAAAGTCCACTCCCTAACTCCTTTCTGAACCCAAAAATGGCCCCGTGAAGAGCTCCTCATTGCTCGTATGTCTCAACCAAGATTCTATATCCTCAATCTTCTGACCCCTCCCATCTAGAACCCCAGTCTCCGAAAGCCTATATTCCGGATGGTTCGAGGGTTGAGCACCCTACACGCGAGCGCCAAGGTTATTTCCAGGTCTGGCGGATATCGCATCGCATGGTAGTTCAAATTGGATGGGGAAGAGATTAGAGGAGCTGCTTCTTCGATCGAGATGTCTATCTTCTGGGGCTGGGGTATCTCTTCGAGCTGAGGGCCGGTTACGTAGCCCTGAACTTCCCTTGTCCGGAGCTGGTGGGTTTCTTGGGGTTGAGGTTACTCCGTTTGAAGGGGCTCTGGGGGAGTTGTTGGCGCGACCGTTCTGATCCGTCGAATTGGTCTGGGTGACTTGTTCCTTCTTGAATTGCTTGATGAGACGTCTTGGGAGGTCCGTCCTACCCGCAGGTTCCACATCAATAGGTTTTCGTTTTGGGGGTATGATTCTAACCCTCCCCTGCCGCTTGATCACATGTCCTTGGATGGCTTGGGGTAGATGTTACTCTTCGAGTTCAGTAAGGCTGCTATCAGAGGCGGTAATGGCCTTGAGGGCCTTGAGGCTGTTCCCTCGATCGTGTATCTTGGGAGCATTCTCACTTTGCTGAGAAGGGGCTATATGCATGCCGGGAGGACCACCAGACGTTATATCGCTCTGTACAGCTTCTCCATTTTTCTCGTCAGAGTTGTCAGTTGTCCTTTGGACGTCTCTGACGGCCCCTCCTTCCCGCTCGGTTTCTGCTGCGTTTCTGCACGGGCTTCTCAACAGACGTGGATACCGTTGTATCAGCTGGTGTATCATTGTTCCCTTGATCAGCTGGTCTTGGAACCCTCTCACCCTGCGGAGGAGGAGCTATAAGAGAAGCGGTAGGGTCAGCAGACTGAGTTATCAAATCGCTCTGTGCGGCTTGTTTGTCCTCTTCCTCGGAACGCCTCACTTGACTCTTTCTTTCTGCAGAGCTCTCGTCATTTTTCCGCACGAGTTCATGCAGGCTGCGTACGCGCATGTCGTATGTGGTATCGTCTGCTACATGACTTTCCTGTCGATCAGCTGTCGCTGAGACCTTCTCCCTCTGTTAGAGAGGAGTTATAGAGGAACCGATAGGGCCACCAGACAGTACATCATCCTGTTCAGCTGGTCTTTCCCCTTCACTGAAATTACTCTTGGTTTGTCTGACGGCCCCTCTTGCCCACAGGTTTTCTGCCAGGTCTCTTCACGGCCTTCTCAGGGCTGTTATCAGATGCAGAGATTGATCTATCGCCAGATACATAGTCTGGGGGGTTCCTGGATCTTTTGGAGCTGAGCCATCGATCGGATTTCTCCGAAATGCTCTCACCATGCCAAGGAGAAGTTATGGAAGAACCGAAAGAGCCACCAGACGTTACGTAATCTTGAGCAGCGTCTTTATTTCCCTCCTTGGGATCCCCCCTTAGATCGTTTCAGGCGGCTACGTCTTCCCACAGGTTTCCTTCCAGGTCTCCACACGAGCTCATCAAGGCTATTACCAGACACGGAAAATGTTTTATCACCTGTTACATAGTTTCTGGAACGCTTGGATTTGCGGAGCTGATCCCTCGATCAAGTTTCTTCGAAACGCTCTCACCTTGTCGAGGAGTTGTATACAAACCCTTGGGGCCACCAGACTTTACATCACCTTGAGCGGCTTTTTCCTTCCCCTCATGAGAATCATCTTCTGGTCGTTCCGGGAAGCTCCCTACACTCATAGGGGGCGAATTGACATTCCCGCTAAGACTACCAGGCCAGGTTATCATATCGTTCTTGACGTGTGATGGTGGACTATTCGCGGACTCCTCATCAAATTTAGTAGCAGATGCGGAAACCGTCGTATCATGTGGCACATGTCGATAAGGTATCTTTAAACTGCTCTCACCGTCCCTCCTGCCTGCAGGTTTTTCCCCTGAAGGCTTCCCGCCCGGAGGTTCCTCGCCTAAAGGTTTTCCATCCGCAGGCTTCGTTGTACCTGGTCTCGGAGGCTATGTACGAAGCCTCCTCACCGGGTTATTCGTATTGCCGTGGAGAGTCGTCATATTGTCCTGTACAGACTGTTTCTCCGCACCATGAATTGAACGTCTCGGACGGCCCTTGGGTTTCCCAGAAGATCCCCCGCCTGAAGGCCTTTTCATGCTCGCAGGTCCCTTGGCACCGCGTCTCGGGGACAGGGTACGAGACCCCCTTCCCTGTTTACTCGTATCACTATAACTTCGAAGTCCCCCCCCTCCATTTACTTTATTACTTTATTTAAATTGTTGTGATTCTCAATGCCCGAGTTTGATATTCCAGTCTCTCCTTTGTGGCTTTTAAAAAAGCGGCTCAGTCGCCGCGTGCGAGGAGAGAAAGTATTCCCTGCAAAGGAAGAAGTGGTGGATGATGATGTTTTCTGATTATTGGATCTTGCTCTTGACATTGTGGTTGTTTTTCGGCGGGGGTTGATGCTGTGTTCTTTAGTATTATGGTGTAGAACAATTGGTGGAAGTGTTGGTGTAATGTGTGGGCGTGTGAGGATTGGAGGAAGAGGCTCGAAAGGAGCAGGCGCGGTTTTCCAGCCAGTCATTGGGAGATCTCGTGATGCGTTGCTATATCGCGTTATGCATAATTGTAGTGTTCGTGTGGATTGCCCTGTCAGGACTCGCTACTTATTCCACGGTCTCGAAGCCCTTCTGCATTAAACAAGTCAGAAGACAACTGGTCGCAGGAGCCACGATAGGACGAAGTAAGATAACTGACAGTATGTATACTCCCAGCAACCCATCCTAGACAATCCCATCTGCTTTTCCACAGACTCTGGCTTCGGAACAGAGGTCCGAATTCAATATCCTCTTACTACCGTTTGAAACTCAAAGCCGTCTCCCACCCCCTCGTATTGCTAGATCGTCCATACAACACTTAAGCACAATATTTGGATACATTCCGCCTGCAGAGCAAAACCACATGTAATGTGATGGAGGTGGGGCCACTAGATGCACCTTCCTTTCCCGTCTAACATTCAAGTGCGTCAGCCCTCCCCTCACTAAAGAATCGCGATAACTGCATAAGTGATGTGACAAACGTGTGCATACGACAACCACCCGCAATAATGATAATCAACAGCCATACAGCTGCCCCCAAGCTATGCGATGCCTTGTTTTTCCAGCAAATGGCAGCTCAAGGTCACTAAAATGAAATTGCGAGATGCTTCGTGTTTGGCTACCTAAGGTATACATGCCCAGCAAAGTGAACCCTCACACCTTTGTAACATGACCTCCTATTATGCAGATTTGATAGTGGATGGAAAAGGTGTTCTAACACATGTATGCCAACCTATCTACCTGATTCCTTGCACTGTCTCGGCTTTGTCGTCTAAGAGTCGGGCGTATGCGATCGTTCATCCGAGAATTTCTTTACAAGGAATTCGCTTTCATCATTGCTTTCGGTTCTCTGCGGTGTCTGCGGATGTTAACCTTCTGAACCATTCTGGACGTATGTATCGGTGTTAGTGTTGTGCGGCTTGGAATTCAGGGAATCGGGAGCCTGCCGCTGATCACCTTCCACGGAACTCAGAATGCTTTTGGAAACTTCTCCGGGTTGATATTTCATGGGTGACCGAGGGGCTAAGTCCGATCAGGAGAATGACTAGGAACCTGCTGTTGATGGTTTTCCACGAAATTCATAGTCCTGTCGGAACCTTCTCCGTGTTGAGCCTGGCTGGGAGGTGAGACAGACGTGAACCAAACGAAAGCTTCCCTTCGAGACAAATCTCCAGGATCAATGCTCCTCACACACGTGGTTAACTGATCGTAAGCATTAAACCCTTTCTCCAGATAAACCTTCAAATCCCTCCACGGAATAAAATCATAACCCATAGGCACATGATTGTCCGGCAAACACCTATACGTTTGTAGATCCAAAGCAAAACCCGATAAGTCCCAATTATGGAACCTTGAGTCATGGCCTGGCATGGGCTCCGCAGCCTTGAGAAGCGGCCAAATTTTGCTTATGGAGAAGACGTCGGAGCTCCGACGCTGTAAAAAGCCTAACAGGCATGTGATGTCGTAAAGAGACACGAAAAGTTGGTCGGTGCACAGACAGAGACAGCTGATCGCGTACATATTGCCGCTACGCCAGCACGTAGTAGACGATTCGCTGCAGGGTGTGACTTCCACGTAAATTGAGTCGCGGCGTTCATCCCGGGTGACTAACACCAATTTCCTGTGCGTCTTGAGTTCGTATAGGGGCCAGGAATCTGAAACATGATCGAGGGTGTTGCTGTTGATTTCGAGCTTGGGGGCCATTGTGTGTGGACTGGTTTTTGAGGTGTGATTGGAATTTGGGTCCGCGGATACAATGATTTGAGGTCGATGAAGTTATGGCAGTTGAAAGGTGAGGAAGGAAGTGCTTGAAGGCAAAGATCGATTATAACTGGTTCTGATTATGACTAGCATCACTAATCAGTTTGTGAACTGAGCTTCAGTTGAAGGGAACGAACTGATAGTGTGAGTACACTGAGACGTGAATAATTGTATAGTTACATTTACTACATACATGAGAGGACGTTGTTCATGGTCATCACGTGAAACCCTTCAACTCCTTTGAACCGTTATGCTATTCAACGAGTGCTCCAGAACTTGCCCTGTCTATATTGCCAAGTGAGCGGCATATTGCATGGAAAGATTATCAAGTAGTGAAGCTGCTCGAAAAGCAAAGATACCATTAATGTTTAACATCGTTGAGTGATGTCCCAAGTTGATCGCGCCGGTGCAGGTCGGGAGGCGCAAATGTCTCTGTAACCTCATAGCAAACTATCTAGTAGTGGTCGACAATACAATCAACAAGACATAGTCTTTAAACTGTTAATGAGCACTGTAATTCGTTAAATGCACCATTAACGTACCAACATTCGATCCAATTATAAAGACCGGATCAAATTTGCGAGATGCTACGTGGTTGGATGTCTGAATGGGACACATGCCATCGGACTGGGATGACAAATTTCAGTAGTATGAAACCGCGACGCTAAATGGGGAATTGTTCACACAGATGTGCTTTCCTGTCTACTAGAGCTTCACCAGCCCCATCCTAGCTTATGTAATCTACAAGTCGGACACGCGCAGCTAACCATTCATTGAACCATTTACATCGTCATTGCCGGTGTTAGTGTTCTTGGTCGCTTGCGGTTCTTGTTCCTTCGCAGCCTTCGGTCCATGACCATCAGCAGTCGTGTGGTTGTCGAAATCGCATGACACAAAGCTGAGCGGGTCGCGAATCTTCTGTTGATCTGTACTTGCAGTGTTCACTCTGCTATAACTATCCTCTTCATGCCTGTGAGATGGGCCGGACCACGGTGGAATCGAAATTCCGCCAAGCGAGGGGCAGGGAAGCTGCTGCTGATTATTGCCTGCGGGATCGTTCGTGCCGCCGGCCCCTTCTCCATGTTGAGCTTGTATATGTGGCAATGAAGTCAAACCTCCACTAGAGTGGTCCTGCTGATTGTCCGCCGAATGCTCCATGGATGGAACCCAAGCCCCCCTAAATGATTGATCCCCCGGGTCAACCCTCCTCACACACTTCTCCAACTTCCCGAATGCATTAAACCCCTTCTCTAAATAAACTTGCAGATCACCCCACGGGATAAAATCATACCCCATTGGCACATGACTGTTCGGTAAGCACCTATTCTTTTGTAGCCTCAAAGCCAGATCTGACAAGAACCAATTATTAAACCTTGAATCACGGCCCGGCATAGGCTCAGCAGCCTTGAGAAACTGCCAGATGCCGCTCATTGAGAAGACGTGGGGATTTCCGTGCTGTAGAAAGCCCAGCAGGCAGGTGACATTGTAGAGTGAGATGAAGAAGTAGTTTTCACCAAGCCAGAGACAGCTAATCGCGTACATGTTGTCGCTGAGCCAGCTGGAGGAAGTGGAAGTTTCGCTGCAGGGTAAGGTGCGTGTGTAAATTGTGTCGAGGTGACGTCTACGCTCGAAGACTACTAGGCGCCTTTGTGTCTCTATTTCGTTAGGGAGCCAGGAGGCGGGGACTTGGTCGAGGGTGTTGTTCGTTATTTCGAATCTGGGGAGCATTGTGTGTGGATTAGTTTGGGGTCTAGGTGGAATTGGATGTGGATGTGGTGGTACGATGAAAATGTGGGGGTGTGGGTGTGTGGGTGACGTGCCTCGAAGTTGGTGGGGTTATGGCACTTGACAGGTGGGGAAAACAGCAGCAAAAAAGGTGGAGAATTTTTAACGTCCAGTCATGACGAACACCGCAAACCAATGTGTGAGCTGAGGGTTTGGCCGCCATGCCCAACGAGCGCTCCATAATACGATCACGGTCGAGCGCACCCTGTCTTTCTTACGAAGAGGCGGCGTAATGCCTAAGCATATAAGGTAGTCAAGCTACCTGAAAAACACAGACATTAAAAGTCTAATCAGTATGCCATGAAACGGGCTGGATAGGCATATTTTGCTTTCTATCTAGCTGATTGGCCAAGTTCAGGTAGTCAAAACCTTTTGTTTGTTTTGTTTTGTTTTGTTTTATGTTTTAACGCCAGGGCGGAAGCATCCACGAACGGCGGCCCACAGCCTCCCGAAGGGCATTAGGCGTGCTAGTCCAGGATATTTACAGGGCCACCAAACCCAGCCAGCAAATCTATCCCTGTGGGGTTGTATTTTACATGTCTCTCGCAGAGCTCCCCCGCCAGCTGGGGTTACTTACGATATCAAGCCCGAGGGCAGATCTCCTGGTTGAATCGGGTGTTCCGCATAAAGGCGGCAAAGTCCTTGGGCTGCTGAATCAGCTGCACCAGGTACCTCTCCCTTGAAACAGATGGTATATGCGAGTGCGAACGATGGATGGAGAGAAGAGGTGTGTGTACAAGTGAATACAAGTGTGTCTACAAGGGTACATCATAAAATATATACTGGGCCGGTAGGCCAGTGCGTAGCCTCGTAGGAAGAGTCATCAGTCGTATGACCGTAAGCAAGTGGTCATACATGCAGTAAAACCGTCAGCATGCAGTCTTACTCCATGACTTACCTCAAACAGTAGCAGAGCGCATTCACCATGTCGCATACGACATGACCCTGAGGGGAACCTCTGTGAGGACAAAACCTAGGGTGCAGCTGCTGGTGTAAGAGGTGTAGCGTAGTGGCATCGTGCACTCATAGCAACGAGATTCCGTGCCAACATCCCTTTCTCTCTCATTTGGCGGCCTTCTGGGGCCTTCCCAAAACCACGGCCATACTCTCCATCGATTGATGACTTGCCAGCAGTGAACCAGATGGTCGGGTGTCTTCGGCCGCCCGCAACTACAGTTGAGGACAGCGTCGTCATGGCTAAAGCGGCGGTGGTGTGCCGCGAAGTCGCCATGCCCCGTGCGAATGGCCAGCAAGCGATGCAGAACTGGCCGCTCCAGGTGCAGCGACTCGCGCTCCTGGATCGCAAAGGGTGTGGGCCACTTCTTGTAGTCCCTTGCAAGCTTGGATATAATGCCTCTCCAGTACTGTACGATTTGGTCGCGAAGAAGTCTTTTCGCCTCGGGTTTGATTCCAGCTGCTGTAGGGCAGGCCTCCGGGTCTCGAGTGCCCTTGCAGCCTTCCTTGGCAAGGCGGTCCGCGAGCTCTAGCCACGACCTTTTGCGGGTATCCTGGAAGAACCATCCTGGTTACCATTTCCACCTTCACCCCTGTTTCTAAATTTAGCGGGAAAGGTGCTTGTCACCTTTCGAGGGTGTCTTTGGCGCTTGATCGTTCGAAGCATTTAGTCCATATCTATCAGCAGTTGTTATTGTCCCGATTGCACGACTTGAAGGCCAGCAGACCGGAAATATTCAGTTGAAATTGGCCCGAAGAGTCTTTTCTGAATGGATATTGCTAGAATATTGGGCCGAACAAAGGTGGGGTTGAAGCTTGCCCCAAGGGCGATCGGGAAATCTGCTACTGATGGCAGTTCGCGGAACCATTTGTGTCATTAATACTTTCTCTGTGTTGAGCTTACCAATGAGATGGACTGGCTCAATGTGGAATCAAAACTCCGTCAAGCGAGGGGCGGGGAAACAGCTGCTGCTCATAGCCCTCGGGATCGTTATTATCGTCGGTACCTTGTCCATGTTGAGGCATAGAGGGGCCCGGCCTCTGCTGCTGCTGATTATCTGACATCGGCGGAACATGTTTCCCCATCAGGAAATAATCCCCAGGATCAACCCTCCTCACACACGTCTCCAACTGCCCATAGGCGTTGAACCTCTTCGCCAAGTACATTTTCAAATTCACCCACGTAGTGAAATCAAACCCCATAGGCACATGATCGTACGGCAAATACCTGTGTCTGTAGGCCCAAAGCTAACCCCGATAAGTCCCATTTACTGACCCTTGAATCAAGGCCCGGAAAGGGCTTCGCAGCCCTAAGAAATGGCTAAATGCCGCTTATGAAAAAGACGTGAGGATTGTCGTGCTGCAAAAAGCCTAACAGGCGTGTGATATCGTAAAGAGATATAGAAACGTGGTCTTCGTCGTGCAGCCTAAGGCAACTAGTCGTTTACATATTGCCACTACGCCAGGATGGTGTAGATGATGCGCTGCAGGGTACGATATGCGCGCAGATTCTGTCCTGAACTTTGGTCCGATTGACTGCCAGCAATCTTCTGTGTGTCTCGAGTTCTCTTTGGTGCCAGCAGCATTGAATATTCAAGATGTCGCTGGTTATTGAGAACTTGGGGGCCATTTTGTGTGGATTGGTTCTTGAGGTGCGAAATTATGGGAGGCGAAGATTGGTTACGTATAGATATCTCTGGTCAGGAGTAACATCACTAATCAATTTGTGAGCTGAGCTTTGAGCCGTTATGTTCTTCAACAGGTGCCCCAGAAGATGCCATGTCTCTATTGCCAGATGAACGACGTATTCTTAAGGGATTGCGACGTTAATGGAACTGTCTTGGAAATATAAATAAATAATGACATTAATGTTTAACTTTGTCGAGTGACGTCCCAGGTGGATCGTGCCGTTACAGGACGGGAGGTGCAAACATTCCCCCAAGCTCACAGCATACCATCCCGTAGTAGTATACAAACCATCAACAACACCTTGATGTGAATCTATCAGGTTATGAGCGCGCCAATGTCCACCGAAGATCTCAGCATCGAGTCCATCGACAAGTCGATTCCACACACAGAAGACTTGCATGAATGAAGGAAACATGTGAAGAACTCTCTTTAATTGCTAGCTTCAACGTCCTTCTCCACAATCAGGCCAGTGCACCCGCAGATCTAGCCGGCGAGACAGACTGTGGCTATGCCGCATGTCTGGAAGTGTGCGAAGGCAAGAAAGCGCGTGTCCTAGCGGCCATCCGCGAGCGCTGTGGGCATAATGCGGAACCAATTTTAAGTGAGCGTACCACTGTGGCGGAAGAATTCGAGAAGTTACACACAAGATTCATATCCACGGGCTCTGGAACGCTCTTCAAACTTGTTGCACGCTTCCATGATTTAACTCTCAGCTCTTCCACCGGGTAGAAAATTTAAACCGGAGATCAAAAAGACCTGCAATCAGTTGTGTGATATTCATGACGCAGTCAAAGTGTTACATTGTGTCCAAATCCCTTCATGGCTTGGGGGAAGAATATCAGCAATTTCGGACGTCATGCAACCTGCAGCTTGCGGTCATAACCGCCAGAATCGGAGCTGACGGACGAGCGCAGCTACTGAAGAGTTTGAAGCACCGATGGTCAAGGCGGATGGTCCCAAAGCTATTCGCTTGAAGAAACCAAATGGTCACAGCATACCACCACTTTGGAATACTCGCCAGCATTGTTGACCAAACCATCGCGGAGCCTGTAGGACGCGAAGACTACCGCTACGCCGATGGATAAGGCTAATCTTGCTAAGACGCATGAGCACCGCCCAAGTTGAAAGGAAAGGGCTAACATGTGATGGGCTTCCTGAGATTCGACAGCACTGTCCCTGTGAGGCAGCAATGCTTCTCTGGGACAGTAGATTTGTCAGAGTTGGCGCCCTTGTGAGAGTCTATGGTTTATAGGCCTGAGGTACCCCCAGATAGAGGTGATCACTTAGTGCTTTTCGGTCCCTGGATCATCTCTGTTTGCCATTTTTCCTTCAGATGCACTGTTGTGTTCACGGTCTAAAATTTGCCCTTCTTCCCAGTGCCATAGAGATTGTGCTAGCTATAACGCCACCAGAAGAACGACCTCCGGTGATGCTTTGAATATGGGCAGGAAGTGAGATTTAAATTCGTAACATGAAACCGCGATTTTGAATGGGGAAGTGTTCACGCATCTGTGCTTTCCTATCTACCCGTATTTCACCCTTCCGTCTAATCGTCACGAGTTGGGCGTGCGCAGCTGTTCACTCCTTGAATCCGTTATATCGTCATCGCCATTTTTAGGTTTCGTAGGTGTCTGCAGCCGTTGACCCCCCACATTCTCTGCTCCATGTCCACCAGCCGTCATATCGTCGTCAAAATTGCACGAAAATAAACTCCTTACGCCAGGAATCCTCTGCTGACCATTTACCCCATACCCATCTTCATCGTGCCCGTAAGATGGGCCAGGCCAAGGCGGAATCAAAACCCCACCCAGCGAGGGGCGGGGAAGCTGTCGCTGCTGATTGCCCACAGAATCATTCGCACCACCATCACCTTGCTGGCCCTGCGGCACCAACCCCCCGTTAAACTGACCCTGCAGAGTCGCCCCAGTCGGCACCCAACTCCCCCTAAACGACAAATCCTGCGGATCAACTCTCCTCACACACCCCCTCAACAGCTCAAACACATTGAACCCCTTCTCCAGAAAAACCTGCAAATCCCCCCACGACATAAAATCATACCCCATCGGCACATAATCATTCGGCAAACACTTATTCATCTGCATCATCAAAGCCATTTCCGATAAGTACCAGTTACTGAATCTCGGATCATAGCCCGGCATAGGCTCCGCAGATTTGAGATACGACCAAATACCGCTTATGGAGAAGACGTGGGGGTTCCCATGCTGGAGGAAACCTAGGAGACAAGTGAGGTCGTAGAGGGAGATGAAGAAGTGGTTTTCACCAAGCCCGATGCAGCTGATGGTGTACATGTTGCCGCTGCGAAAGGTGGTGGTATTGGAAGATTCGCTACAGGGAACAATGCGTGCATATATGGTGTCGTGGAGGCGGCCGCGCGCGAAGGCGACGAGTCGTCTGTGAGTTTCGATTTCGCTGGGGAGCCAGGAGGTGGGGATGTTGTGGAGGATGTTGTTTGTTATCTCGAGGTGGAGGGACATTTTGTGGATTCGGTTTGGGATTTTTTGGGGTATGTGGGTTGCTTAATTTGACGTCGGTGGGAGGAATGTCAGTTGACAGGTGGGGAAGACAGCAGCAGAATTTCAGACTTTTAGCATGACGAACATTGCAGATCGATGGGTGGGCTGAGCGTGTGTCGTCGTGTTCAGCGAGCGCTTCTGAAAATGATTACGATTGAGTACGTTCTGTCTCTTGCGAAGAAAATGCATCGTGATTGGAGAGATTACGAGCTGGTGGAGCTGCCCGGAAAGGAGATCTTGAAAGCCTAGCATGCCTTGAAACGCACTGGATAGGCTTATCATGCTGTCTATCCAGCTGGTTGGCAAAGTTCGGGGTAGGTAAAAGCTTATGCGGGTATTCTGCAACCCTTACGCCTTTAAATCTCCTACCCAACTAAGCGGGGAAAGCATTTCATTATGATGAGTTTCCCGCATGAGCATATTTGCAGGCTAGCAGCCGGGACAAACTTTGCCTAACATCAGTCAGGCTTCCTTTTCTGCGTCCCCTCCGGATGGGCGTTGCGCCAGCTCGATTGCTTCTTCCGCAATGTAGATCTACGGCCTCTTTTCCTGCCGGTGTCAGTCAGACTGGGTCCGGTGCAGCTGTGAAGGGCGATTCCCTGTCTCGGGAGCACGTTCGACTTGATTATGCGTAGTGAATGCCAGTCACACTGCTCCACGTTGAACTTGCCTTGCATCTGAGTGTAGAGGTTGGCGAGAATAAGTAATGGCGACGCAGCTTTAGCCTTGCATATGCGCGCTTGATCACTGTGCACGCCCTGGCTGAATAAACATCCTCGCCCCATGACTGAACAGGAATGATTCCAGGTCAAGACTGATGCGACCTCTCTAGGTCTTTGCGACCGCACGACAGGTATACAGCTACTATCGGCGAGCCTGCGAGGTATGGGTGGCTGTGCATGCATGCATACATGCGCCAAGCCTCGCTTTGACACTTTGAAGAGATCAACACGGGCCGATCATCGCCCCGCAAATACATGATTTGCTTCAACAACGAGCATCCAAACTCACGTACATTTTACTATCTTTCAAATATATGCCTAGGAAAAGATCTAGGGTTTCGAGTGATAGCTTCAGGTGATAGAGGCATTCATACCGGTATATCGACTTCTTCAGTGACGGGACAGCATCATTCAGATCTCAACGCTCAGCAAAATGTATCGGGTGAGAGTTTGATGGTGTTCTCGGTGTGGACATCACTGGACGATGCAAACAGTTATGGTCGTTACCTTAGCGGGAAAGCGTCTTCATCACTATCTCCATCCAGATACGACTTGAACTGTCGTACTCAGGGTCTCTCGGAAACCTGTTTCGCTCGAAATCTTCGCCGATTAACATCGACATTGGATCGTCACCGAGCAAAAAAAGTGAAGCTTCTGACTTATGAGCGTCCAAGATCCGTTTGACATCCTCCACGACCTGGCGTAAGCCTTGTATGTTAAGGTGTAGGTCGAAACGTGTGCAGTCAGCTTTATGCATCCCCACAGCGCATCCCTACAAGGGATGTAGAAATATATAACCTCTTGGGCAAGATCTTCTGCACATCCAGTCTATTTAGATGCGGAAAGAGCGACGCCGACGTTTGCGGCAGGGCCAAAAAATCGAAAGACGCATTGAAATCAAATTCTGTCACGTCCGGACATGAGCTGCTCAACGCCATGGGCGTGGCTATGCCGACAGTGGGGACATGATCGCACAGTATGACGAAGCTCTGCAACTTGGGCAGGCAGGGAAAGAGAACGATAAAGCATTCGTCGCTCAAGTCACTGGCATCAATTTTCGCACGCACCTCATGGAAACACCAAGCTTTAGGTATTCCAAGGATCTCAACTGTTGGAGACTAACAAAGTCCCGTGAGCTGATTGAAACAGATGGTACGTGCGAGTGAGAACGATGGATGGAGAGTAGAAGTGTGTATACAAGTGAATACAAGTGTATCTACAAGGGTACATCATAAAATATATACTGGGCCGGTAGGCCAGTGCGTAGCCTCGTAGGAAGAGTCATCAGTCGTATGACCGTAAGCAAGTGGTCATACATGCAGTAAAACCGTCAGCATGCAGTCTTACTCCATGACTCATCTCAAACAGTAGCAGGGCGGGCATTCACCATGTCGCATACGACATGACCCTGAGGGAAACCTCTGTGAGGACAAAACCTAGGGTGCAGCCGCTGGTGTAAGAGGTGTTGCGTAGTGGCATCGTACACTCATAGCAACGAGACTTCATGCCAATACTGATTTTGTGGCTGTCTTCACAGTCAAAGTTGATGACCAAGTTGAAAAATAATGAAATCTCGCTAGTGACACTCAGGATATTCATGTGGCCTGGATCAAAAGCAGTGAGCTCAAGCGACTGCAGATCACCGAGAATGCCGGGTAAGAATGGAATCGAAGCCGCGTCAATCCCTATCCTAAGCCTCTGAAGGTGGGGAAAGGCAGGCTCCTTGTTTGACGCTAGCTTCTAAACATTTTTGTGGTCAAGTTAGAAGGCACTGATGTCCCGTAGGCGATCATGTTTAAGCGTAAGGCCCTCTCCACGGCTGTGTTTGGGTTCCGCAAATTTCAAAGTCTCGAGGCTATGATTCTGACCAAGCATGTTCAGTAGCCCACCAACTGTCAAGGACTTTGGCAAGAACCTGAGGGAAAGTCGTTTCAGTCGAGGGCACCGGGTTGGGATGAGGGTGGCCAGCTCATTATTACCTTGCGCATTGTCGTTGTGCATTTTAAGTACTATCAGTTTTGGCTGGAGGTATTGGGCAAAGGAGAAACTTTCTCGGCAGGGTAGATAAACCTCGCTGGAGTCCAATTCGACTTCAGACCGCATCGGAAAGAACAGATCATTGATCCCTCGCTGGCATGTGTCTTCGTAAAGGTCATTATAAGCAAAAAGGTAACAAATCTTGTTGGCGTAATACTGCCTCCGGTCAAAAGACGCAATCTTGCTGAGATGTTTTGTCGTACTGACAGACTCCTAGAGAAAATCGGTGCTAGGGTCTGCCAGCTCGTGGCAGAGCAGACCAAGATTGAGCAGAGATTTTCGATCGCATGCTGCTTCACGTGCGATTGCCAGTACAATCTCCGGTAGAACATGGATCTTGTTGATGATGAGCATAATGCTGAAGGGAAGTTCTGTGAACAGCGAAGTCACGCAGAATCTTCCGGCGTACATCAGCATGGCACTCTACGATGTATGCAATCTTCCCGGTGCATACCTATCAAACTATGCTCCAAGATCACCTTGCGCGATGAAGTCAGTTCAGTAAGGCTGGAGATCGTTCTCCACGCCTCCCACGATGTTTTGCTGGCACGGTGTTTTAGTCTTGTTGGCGGTGCCTCGTCGACCTGCACGATCTGAGCGCCGCTGACATGGGTAGCGTGTCTTGTGTGATTGCACGCTATCTCCAACCATGAACTCTCTCATAGGTAAAATAGGGGTCTTTATTTGTCACAATCGCGGTAGGAACGTGAGGTACCTTGTTGGATTCAAGCATCGCCGCTAGCGCGTATGCAGGGCACTTGCATAGCAAGTCAGCGATACCTCCTACACTACCAGCTGCACCCTAGGTTTTTGCCTCACAGAGGTTTTCCCTCAGGGTCATGTCATATGTGACATGGTGAATACGCCCCGCTAGTGTACGACGTGACGTCACCGGCCCACCGGAACAGAATTTTCATTCTGAACGTCCCCTTATTGAAAAATAGTCATTCACACTACCATGCTGCAACTGGTATTTTGACTTACATACATCTACATCTTTCCTGTCCCTGATTCCGTCTATCGCTCCGCCCTCTTCGGGTCGCTGTGCACTCTCACCCACGAGAGCTAAATACCTACATACCTTACCCCAAGGGAAGGTGATAATAATAAGTTTTTCTGCCCAATACTAGCTCCTATATGAGTCCATGCGGAAAGCTCTGATAGTTGGTGAGGGTAGAGCAAAATCTCTCCGGACAAAACACCCTCATGCCGTTGTGTGATAGGGAAGGTACACCGTAGCTTGGGAAAACCCCTAATGTTTCCCGAAAAGCAGGACCTGGCCTACATATTTTACATAGACATCCTCGCGCCAATGATTCCTCACACGTGAAGTACCTGTTAAAATTTTACTCAAATCCACCACCCCCGTTCAACTCTTAAATATTCTCACCAGCACAGAATAAAATCAAATATATCAAACTCCATAATGCATAGCATTACCCACACTAAAACTCCCTAAGAATACATCGTTCAACTGGTATCTACTCATTCACAACCACACACCGCGCCTTGGAGGCAGCATCCGCGCAATCCGCAACAGCTCCCAGCAACGTAACCTTCATCAACGCTTTAACAACCAACGATTCCCTCTTCGACGAGACTAGGTCCCTTAGCGTCCGTTCCCAGAACCGCGTCAGCGACTCTAGCGGACAGTCCTCTGGCATGATCTCCAGGATATAATCCACCTCATCGGGGCCGAAAAAAGTATTGATAACATGGCATGAGATATTATGCCGGAGAGAGCGATCGGGAAGGGCAAGCAGGAGGGATAGCAGATTTCGGAAGAGTTTTTTACTCTCTTCGGCTGAGGATTTGGCCTCTTGCAGTGGACGGGAAGATACCCGAGGAGGAAAAGGGGCACGTAGAGCGGAATGGGTTGAGGAAGGGGAAAAAATGTCGGGTTTTCCGCTTGAGAGACAGAATCGGATGGCGGTGTCGTAGTCGCCTAGATGTGTGACCAGCAGACGGAGAGCTTCTGTGGCTTTGCCCTGAATGGCCAGGATGATGATCCATTCCGGGACGAGAACGGACGAGTATTCTGCTATAGACTCGAATGCGTCCATGGAAGAGGATCTGCTAAGTAGCATGAGGAGGTTTGTGCGCATCGTCCACCATTCGTTATCGTCGGTTTGCTGTGATGAGATATATTGTAGATATGTTCCCCGTGGTAGGGGCAGGGAGTTGTATACCTCGTATGACTCTTCCACAGCCGTCCTGATGTTGTCGTCGTCATGTAACGTTGCAAGAAGCTCTTTGAGGTACAGCGCGACGAGGTCATCAATGTACTTGCTTTCGTTCCGCTCCAAGACAAGCAGCTCTAGGAACATCTTCTTTGCAATGGGCGTTTCGTCGCCGAGCAATGTCAAGGCATCATCGTGCGAGAACTGCACGCGAGCCGTCTCGTCTGCGAAAAAGTTCACACTCAATGCAGGATTTCGTTTGGCAAGCCAGACTCCATACTCTTTGACAAGAGCTGCATCACGAATCTTGGCAAGGTAGCGACGAAGGAAAACTTCGCCAGTATTATCCAGCTCTCCGCCAGAATCGGGGGTACCTTCAATGATGCGCTTCCAGGTTGAAAGAACACGTGCCGGCATTTTGCAGCTTTGGTACAGCCTGCTGAGGAGGTAAAGCCTTGAGTAGGCTTCAAAAAGCTCTTTTGCACGATCAAAGGCGTCAATGCCTTTATCTATAAGCTCGTTGAGCTCGGAACGGATGGATCCTGGTTTTGCTGGGCCACGAGGGCTGTCTTGATCCAAGATTAGGAGTACGTGTACCAGCGCTGCATCTACAGATTGAGAGACCGAGGCTTCATCCGCAACACTTCCAAAACCCTTCTTGCCACGCCATGCTTGGAGGTAGCGCTTGCAAGGTAGCAGAATGTTTGCGTTGTATGTCTCTTTGGGGTATTCAACGATGCTGCGTAGCGAGAAAATTGTTTTGCACAACCCTTCTGGGATCCATATACCCTGTGGACCTTGCACAACCTCCTCCTCAAGCGGCGTGACGAGAGACAGAACGGTGCGAGGGTCAATAGCACCCGCCATGAGAAGTTCCTCTGCTGCCTTCTTCTGGGCTTCCTGCGCAACTACATCTTTACTTGTCTCCAGGAGCAAAACGCCAAACAACAGTAATGAAGCCTTTTGCCGAACATAGGTTAAAGTCAGGAAATCAAGCTCGTTTTGAGCATCCATTCGCTGGATGCTGTCGATTGTTTTTTGGATACGCTTGGTGTCTATCTCCAATCCCTTGTCTCGTTGCACAGCGGCATCCAGTTCAGGCTCAAGACTTGATATCGTGGCATAGCGTACTACCCAGGATATTTTGTCTCCATGGTATAGCAGAATTGATGCCTGTGTTCGAGAGAAGCGGGAGACAAACTCGTCTTCCTCCTTGTTCCGTGCATCTTCAGCGTTGTTGGGCTCATTGGTCAGGTTTAGTCTTCTCCGGCGTAAGCTGCTTGTTACGCCAGGAACAGCGAGACTAGTTGGACTCGATGCCACGCACAGGCCGACGCCAGTTTCTGCTCCTGCAGCCAGCCACTCCTTTTTGGGTGCTGAAAGGTCCAGATCCCATCGCTGGACTTCAATCTCCTTGCCTGAGCCGCGATCAACTAGGGCAAGCACAAACCCTCCCTCATCCAGAACCAGTGCCTCTGGGTAGGAGCTGAATTCTATGGATCCTCTGACAACATCTCCATCTGTATTTACAAACATGCCCACACCGGGCTCGTTTAATTGCGTGCCAGTGGTCAGTAGGAACTCGGTTGGTGTCGGGCTGACTATGTTTGGAGGAAGAGAAGAAGAATCGAGAGAAGAAATGGGAAAGAGCTCGCTTTTCCTCTGGTTTGCCAAGTCAATGAGAGAGTAGAGACGGCCATCGGCCAGACAAGCTAGGTCGCCGCGTCTTTGGATGATTGAGATGCCTCCAAGGTCAATATCGCGGATCTTGCGAGCTTCATAACCAATACGTATTAAGCGCAACCTCTGCCTTAGACAGATTACTATAGCCGTTCCGGCAGGATCAGAGTCGTCGGTGCTGCACACAAAGAGACAGCTGTTTTGCTGGATCTTGCTGCCAAAGGCGGGACTTAGTTCTGGGAGGGTGTAGAAGCAGAGGGTGTCATTGCAGAGGATACAGGCCTTGGCCACACGCGGTAGCAGGACTATCTGCCTCACACCGGCCTCTTTGCCTTCTTGTTTGGTAGCATAAGGCGGTTTGAGCCGAGAGGCGAACATGTAGCCGCCATCGACGGCAACGTAGTGTAGCACTGCCCCGGCTACCGTGCCGACGTAGACGTTCCCGTTCCAGGCATCTACGCAGGTGATCTCGTCGCCGTCCAGCGGAACGTCGCCAAGTAGCGGTTGGAGGTCAAACGCGGCCATTGCGGCAGCGGATCTCCGCACTTTGACAATGCAGGCCACGCCCGGCGCCGAGAGCAACTTTCACGCCGCCGTCGCCGCCTGGCGCTCGCTGCAGTTGGGCAAGTTGGTGCCGTCGCTTGATGCCGTTGCGGCCGATTTAGTGAACCGCTCCAAGGATGCGCTCCTCCAGCGCAAGGAACTCGCGCAAAAGACCAAAGATTTCCGACGACTAGATGACGAAGCCAAGCTGGCGGGAGTCAAGGAGCTGCTCAAGGCGTACCAGACGTACATTGACGGCCTCACGGGCCAAAACAAGACCGTTCAGGCCGCTTTTATGCAGGTCTACGAGCCGCTCTCCGACGCCCCAGACCCCTACCCGCTACTGGACGCATCAGCCGACGCAATAGAAAGGGCAGACCGCGCAGAGGCAGACAGAGAGCGGCTGCAGCAACGTGTTGCCAAGCTGGATGCACACCTCGAGCAGCGCGAGACGGAACTGGAGAGCGAGCGCAGCAACCGACAGGCGTTGGAGGCGTCGCAGACAGCCAAAGCAAAGGAGATTGAAGACTCATGGTCGGCAGTGCTCAAGGAAAAGGAAGACAACTGGGCGGCCAAGGAGAAGAGCTTCACGGAAAGGGCAGAGAACCAGGAGCGGCTGCTGAAGGAGATCAAGGCCAACTACGAAGTCAGCCAGCGACTGGAGAGAGATGCAAACGATGAAGGCCGCGACCGTCACGCCGACCGCGCCGTCCAGGCCGAGCTGGATATCCTCGCCTCGGACCTGGAAAAGGCAAACGTGCGGCTGGTCGAACTGGAGACGCGCAACGAACAGCTCCGTTTGGAACTGGCCCAGTCTGCCGGCCACGCTGCCCCGGCCGTGGAAGACGATCCTGCCTTCCTCCGGCTGCGGTCCGAGAACCAGTCACTACGGCGGAAGCTGGAGTCTGCCGCGGAGAAGAAGAAGGCGGAGAGCAGTAGCATGGAGAACCGGATTCGCACTCTAGAGCGCGAGATCCGCACGTTGGAGGCAGATCGCACAGCGCTGGAGAACAAGTTAAGCAAATGGAGCAACTACGACGAGATCCGACGCGAGCTGGAGATGTTACGCGACATAGAGAACATAGACGAGGCAGAAGACACCGACAACCTTGAGCGCTTGCTACTTACGCGCAACAAAAAGCTCAACAACGACTATACGGAATTAAGAGTGTCACACAACGAGCTGCAGCAGCGGCTGGGCAGTCTGCAGGAGGAGCTCTCGGGCCGCAACATGGAGCTAGAGCAGGCCAGGGAAACCATGGCCAAGCTGGAGTTGGAGGTGGAAAGGTCGCAGCAGGCGGCCACCGACGCTTTTGAGACCATGTCTGTAGCCCAGTCGAAGTTCCCAAAGTCAGTCTACGGCAGCAGACGGGCGCCGTCGCCAACGTCGTCCATCATAGGCATCCCGCCGGCCGAGCCTGCACAGAACCCGTCTAGCATCCTGCCCATGGTGACCGCCCAGCGCGACCGCTTCAAGAAGAGGACAGGCGAGCTGGAACTGGAACTGCAGCGGCAGTATCAGACTGTGTCATCGCTGCGGTCCGAAGTTGCGTCATTGCAGCGAGACAACCTTGACCTGTACGAAAAGACACGCTACATGTCCTCCTACCGTGGAGCTACTGCACAAAGCACAGGCTCAGCGGTGAATATGGACAGATACAAGTCAGCCTACGAGCAAAACATCTCCCCCTTCGCTGCCTTCCGCGGCCGGGAGAGCGCGCGAGCGTTGAAAAGACTCAGTTTCGCCGAAAGAGCCATCTATCAGGCGACGAAAATGGTCCTGGCCACTCGTACCAGCCGCAACCTTTTTGCTGCATACTGCATAGGCCTGCATTTGATGGTGCTCGCCCTGCTGTATCGCATCGGCTCCGTTGACGTTGAGCGGCACTCACCCGATTGGCGGCCCGAGGTGTTACCGAAGCGCCCGTAGACCCTTGGAATCTATCTTTAGCTCCTAACCGCCCACGTCCAACTTCCACGTCCACGACCAGGTCTGATGGGTATCCAAAACTCGGTAAGCTCGTTCTAGGCGCTGTTATAAGTATGTTGTATTATCCCAACTTTTCTTTCCAACAATATGCATTCCCTCCAAACTCTTTTCCTCCTCGCGACTGCCGCATCCGCTGTTCCCCTCTGGTTCTCAGAGCAATCATCATGTGACATCTCTTCGGCATCTATGCCTTCAGGTACATATTGCGCCCTTCCTGAAAACCCACACCTCCTAACGCCCACCCAGGCGCCATCCTTCCCCCTCCAAGCGGGACACTCTACCACGTTGCCCTCGGCGTAGGCAGCCAAAACTACACCTGTTCCAGCATCGGCTCTGAGCCCACATCCGTCGGGGCCGTAGCAACACTCTACAACGTATCCTGCATGGCGGGTAACGAGCCGAGTATACTATCATCTTTACCTTCTCTAGCCGTCAGCTTAAGTGGCTCTTCCCTCTCCACCCTAGCCCTCATGGGCGCAGAACAAAAGTCTGGGAGTCATTACTTCCTTGACAAAACCACTCCGTATTTTAATCTTGATAGTGCGGGACACCAGTACGGCGAAGCGGCAATGCACAAGGCCGCGAGCGCAGATGCGCCGGATAATACCTACTCCGTGCCGTGGTTGCAGTTGCAGGGCTCGGAGCAGTTTAAGGAGGTGTATAGGGTTAATACCAAGGGGGGTATGCCGGAGCAGTATTGCGCGGAGGTGGGGAATGTGGAGGTGCCGTATAGTGCGGAGTATTGGATATATGTTTGATAAGTGGGAGGGTTGATGAGTAGATGATGAGTTAATGAAGGGCGTATACTGGGTGCGTGGATGGCAGAGGGGGAAAGGAATGCCAAGCATGCTTCCCCACACTGTCAGGTCAAATCTTGACATCTTTCAAACTGTCACATCTTTTTTTTTTGACACGCCTCAGCTGTCGCAGACAGTAATTCCTATCTCTTATGCCTTGGAAACATCTCAGTTTGCTACGGAGCCACATACATTCCACAAACTAGCAATAGTGAAAACGCCAATTCTATCAAAGGACCATCCTGAGCGCAAGCTAAAAGTATTGATGATCGTCTACCGAGTTTTCTATGAGATCAGAAAAGTACTGCCCCTCCGATCCACCCTTTCAACCCGACAGTCCAAACACCTCAAAATCTACATGACAGACGACAGTATACCCAAACCCTTCTCAGCGAACTCTCGTAGTATCAACCCGAAGTGATAAAACCAAGTAACCCTTGTCATAACCCACCCACCACCCTCCGAATCAACACCCTCCCCACTTTCTTCCATAGAGCACCCATCCCTCCTCCCCAGTACGAAAACATTTGTAACCCAAATGACAATGCATCAGGATCCCTGTTCTCGTCGGCAGACCATGGCCTCGTAGCTATGAATCGAGTGACGATGCATCATGATCATAGTCCTCATTAACAGGCCATGGGGCAGTCCGTCATCCGTTGCAAGAGCGCTGCCCTGGCTCAGCGTTTACTGGACGTGCCACAGCATGTTGGACAGGCAAAGGTCCGCTCAGCGCTTCCCTCTTCTTCCCAAGCTGCACAAAGCATGTTCGACAGGCGAAGATCCACTCATCCTTTCCCCCTTTTCCTGAGCCGCCCGAAATATGTTGGACAGGTGAAGGTAGACATACAGGAAGGCTCTGGCGTACTGCAGCAGAAACCCCACTCCCTTGCGGTAATGATGTTGAGGTGGCGAAGGATAGACTAGGAAATTTCGAGTACCGCTCTGCAGCCATAACTCAGCGGAAAGGGGCAGGGTTGCCAGCTTTCAGAGTATCGATGCAAATTTTTCGGTGGTGAATCCTGTGTAGCATCGTTCGATGGCTTGGGCGAAGTAGTCGTGGGACGCCATTCACCTGCTTCGCAAGACAGTCATTGGATGGTCTCCGTGATGCAAGCTACTTGACTGGTCTTCAAAGTTGCATCCTCTGAAAGACTTTGCGTCCCGGGCACCTGCTTTCCTCGCATATTTGGTATTTCCATATTGATTCGATGACGACGTATGGCTATCGGATTCAACTTGGGTGAGAAACTCCGTAGACCATGACTGGGATGGGGATGGGCAGTTAAACGTCCGTGTCCAGAAAGAGGCTTGACCTTGTTGTTGTTGTTGTTGTTGTTGATAAGGGTCAGAGTAGGCTTAAACGTCCGGTGCTGAGATTCTACGAACACGTCCATTGACTTATCTAAGGCTTTCCTCCGCCATCCTGGATAGTTCTTCCCGCAGTCCCGGATCGAGTTTTCTGTCACAAGTCTGAATGCGACAGGCGACTATTTGGGCGTCCCAGAAGTCAAACATGTTCCTTTTTGATAGACACTTTCAGAGCCACTGTGAAGTTGTCAATGGGGCTTGAGTCGTCAATTGGAACAGTAAATCTTGGGAATTGAGAGTTGAACCCACACCCACCATGAGGGTCATCGCTGGGCGTTGGTTCGTCGATTAGGACAGTAAATCCGGAAAATGGATTGATACATATCAAGCGACGATTCTGTAATTTCCCGCCGCTCATCTTCAGAACCAGATGTATGGTTTCGCGCATAGACTTCTTCAACTTATCGCTCCACTTTGGGATGTGAATCCATTCCTCTGCATCCTTATTGAAGTGTTGGACAAGCAGTTGTGGTTCTTGGATCTCCTCGGTTTGCCATGATAGAGGGCCAACTGTCAAATGGCTTTCCAAGTGGATCGAGCGGGAGCAGGCTGGTTGGGATTTCTCGTTCGAGATGTGGAATCCAATTCTCCTCGTCCTTGTCCAGTGGTTGGTTGACTCTCTACCCCGATCTGGTTCTTGGATGTCCTCAGTTTGTCGCGATTGGAAGGGACATGTCGAGTGAGGTTCCAAGTGGATCAGGCGAGTGCATGCTGGTCAACCCTGTAGCAAACACTCTCGTAAAAGACGCCAAGTCGATGATTGAGGCGAATTCGACGAGGACAAATCTGATCTGCCACATTGTGAAGAAACCCGAAGACAAAAGCACCTTCGACTGCTGAGGCAGGATCTAATGAAACCCACTTGGAAACAACCCGAGTTTTCATGGTTGCGAAGGTGGATTTTGAAGGTTCATTTTGGCAGTTTGAGCTTCAGGAACCCCTGTTGTTGAGAAGTATCATCGCCATACCTCGACCTTATAACAAAGATCATAGAAAGAAAAATCCTGTATAGCAAAATACTCAAAGAGCATAATAAAGAGGACAGTGGGGTGCGGCAATGGAGTGGTATTTGAAACTGTTTGAACAAAGATGCTACGTGTATAAAAGCTCGCTGCTGAACATCAGAAAAGGTAATTTTGTAAAAACTCGATCTTCAGAACGATTACGCTACGCAACAGCAATCTTCCAACTCCTTGATTAGGCCAAATTTTGTTTTTTTCAACGGCCAAAAGAGAATGAATGGCATGTGTGGTGGTCCAGAGGCTGCATTGGATTGGCATTGCAGACCTTCAAGTTTGTTGTCGACATGCTTTGTCAAAAGTTTGAGGATACAATCTTTTTCTGTTGCTTTGAAGCGATAAGATTTGTATTTTGTATGAAGCGGCTAAGATGTACAGCGTCTTTCAAGGTAGAAGGCATTCTGTCCACGGTTAACTGAAGGTTCGTAGGCAGCAGTGAAGTCGTCATCCACCACTCAGGTCCCCTTGTTTGTAAAATAGCCTTTGACCCAAATCAAGTGTCCATCCCGTGGGATCAAAAGGCATCCGCAACTGGCCGAAGAAAGCAACGGCAGGTGCACGAGAACTGCGGGAGGGCAATGTCGTTCTGGAGGCGTTTTCTATTCTTGCTAGAGGCTTTCGACCCATCGAATCTCTGATGAGGTCCGTTGACTCCAAGTCTACAAGTCTTGAAGTGTAGTGCAAGTAGATGTAGATGGACATGGAATGTGAAAGTAAAGACGGTGCACACAAAGATAAATGTTGTGCACTGCAGAGTGTGAAATTGGCGACTACAGTATTAATCCAAAAGCCGACGACCCACCAAGGAGGCTTGGTGCTCCACTCAGTAGAGTCATCTTTGCTGGTAGTGTTACCCAATGTACCAGATAATATGTGGGTCCTCTTTCCCGTTATGGGTTGACATCTCCAACGATTGGACAGTCAGTGGTACATAACCCCACTCATCGACGAATACAGTTTTTGTTATTCCGCTCGTCAAAGATTCCAGTGCACCTCACGAAAATATCACGACGGAATTGACCCCCGCTCAACCAATGTTCTCCCCATTTAGTGTTGACAGCTGAAAGATGATTGGACGGTCCACTTCTCAAAGATGAATCGGTCAGTTGGCGCTGCGCATCGCTGAACCCCCCAAATCTTCCACACACACACAGCGGAACTCCCCCGCCACTCAACCCATATTATCTCCACCTTGTGCTGCCAACTAAAAGACGGTTGAACACTCACCCCCTCAAACATGAACCCACTGGTGGAACGCAACCCCTCAACATCACTGAACCCCAATTATCTAACTGCGGAATTTCCCGCGCCACACCCCAAACCCCAGAAATTCACACCCAACCCACAGTCATATATAACTTCTACCATATACTTTTGACATTCATAGCCTCTCGTTACAACCCAATCCCATCAAACCAATCATAAACTCATCCGTCCCCATCCACCTCCTACCTCCCCTCCTGCTCTTCATCATCACTTTCCACTCCCGGATTCGCAACCCTCAACCCACCCAAAGGCCTCGTATCCCCCAGCGACGCGAAGCCTGTATTTCCATGCAGCAGACCCATTCCATAGTCCTTATCATCTACCGGCGAGCTGGCGCCGGGGTACTCCCTGCTGAATTCTCGATTGTAGGGGCCGTAGGGCGTGTAGGGAACATACTCCTTTGATGTTTCGAGGGCGGGGGGGACAGAGGGGGGTGGAGGTGGAGGGTGGATTGGTTGGGAGGGGAGTTCAGCTGGTAGGGGAGGAGCTGTGGGAATATGTGAGGAGGGATCAGGGGGTGCCATGCCTGGTGGTAAAGGCCCAGCTACGCCTGGTAGAGGTCCGCCTTCCCCTGGTAAAGACCCTCCCATACCAGGTAGATAGCCTCCCGCACGCGGAAGAGCTACACCAGATGGCAACGTCCCCGCATCAGCAGGCAACGGACCCGCACCCTCCGGGGCATACCCATCTTCATGCCCATACGTCCCGGAGGGAACATACGTCGCAGAAATCTCATACGCGTCTGCATGCTCCGGAACCATCCCGGGGAGGGTCTCATAACTCTGCTCGACCCTTGGTGGGGTATCCAGCGAATTATAATGATGATGCTCTTCAATCGTAGTCTCCTGAACATCACCCAACCCGCGAAGCGAAGGCGCACCTCTCCGACTTATGCGTGTATTAGATGATTGCGTACTCGCCCTCCTCTCGATCCCTTCGATGGCCGGAAGACCAGAAAGCACAGCCTCGCTATCCGGATCCCTGATTGAGAATTGCGCTAGAGTGCGCATCTTACGACTAACCCAACTCGCGAGGATTTTGCCTCGTTGTTTCTCACCGAGACGGGAACGGGGAAAGTCTCCTAGCGCTACAAAGGCGACGATGTCAAGGACGAGTTGGTGGGCGTCTAAAACGGCGTTGACGAGGACAGGGACGAGGGAGGCGAGGTACGCTTTTGTGCGTACTTCTGCGATGAGGACGAGAAGGCTACCCGCTTGAAGAACCGCGCAGCCACCTCGGGCGACGCGTGAGTGGGCCGCTTCGACGGTTGTTTCGACATCGATGGCAAAGTGTTGGAGGCCGTTGATTTCAAAGGTTTCGCCAATGGCGCCAAGGACGAAGAGGACTTGCATGTCGACCATAGCGCCGCCGGGGCCAATGGGGCGGGAGACGGAGTGGAGGAACCCTAGGTCGCCGGTGCGGACGTAGCGGACCCCAGGATCGCCGTCGACGGTGCGGCCGTTGAAGCGCTCAGAGTCGAAGGCGTCTTGGCTGCCGTAGAAGGCTACTGCGTTCGCGGCACTTTGGACCCAGATTTCCCCGTATTCGCCGACGAGGCAGAGGCGGTTTGTTTCGGGGTTGACAATGGATATTTGGGTGGATACGGGTACCATGCCTGAGTCTTGGACCATGAGGCTGAACGGTTCTTGGTCGGGGTCGACGGGGAGGATTAAGCCTCGTCGTAGGGCAATAGGATCTAGGTAGAGCTCAATGGGTTCGATGCACATGTAGCTCCGGCTGGCGATCATTGGATTGAGAACATGAGAATAAATGGTGTTGATGGCGGTTTTTTCCAGCCCAATGGGGCCAAAGGCGTTGCGTACGCGTACAAAGAGATCGCTTCGAGGTCGTGCTTCGGTGGAGAGCATGAGGTTTTTGACTTCGTGAAGGATAACAGGAGGTCTACAAGCCCCGTTGGCTATGGCGTGTTCGAGCATTTGGGGAGTTGCATAGGTATCTTTGATCTTGTACCGATTCAGCGTCTGGAAGAGGATAGAAGGGTTCTGGGCAAAGTCGACGGGGCTGACAAGGTATGTAGGGCAGGCCAAGAAGATGCCCATGAGGCAGGTATGGAGGAAGCCAAGGCCCATGGTGCTGCGCACACAGCCGAGCACTGGCCGAGTGCTGGTCATCTGGCAAGTTTCTTTCTGAACCTTGCAGAGTGCCATGAGGGTGTTATGGCCCAGCTGAATGGCTATTCGCCGTTGATCGGGTGTCCAATAAGTCCAAATAACAACCGGATAGCCAGGTTGAATCCAAGCAGGTCGTATGGTAAGGCCCAGGTCTCGACAGCCATGACTCTGCTTTGGCGGCTTTGCAGTGTTGTAGACTGGGGGGATGGTCAACTTCAAAATCAGGGCAGACTGCTTCAGATGCTGCGAAACAGACTTCCCCTTGAGCAACTGCTCCACGTCCGAGTTGACAATGATTGCTTTTATCTTAAAATCAGAAATCATGTGCAACAAGGCCGGGGCGTCCTCGCTAAGACGGTTACTGTCGATGGGGCCCATGGGTATGGCAATGGCCCCTAGACACATGCAAGCGTGCACGGCGAAGACGAAGTCTTCCGAGTGCGTGTACATGAGCAGAACATGATCGCCTTGGCCTATACGCACTTTGTTGCGCAGGTACAAGGCCACACCGGCGACTTTGAGATCAAATTTCTTCCAATTCACCCCCTTTCCCTCTCTGCCTCGCCCATCAATAGTGCAGTAACTGAGCTCTTCAGGCTGGCGGCTAACCCTCCACTGCATCAGGTCATGAATGTTGCTAAACTGGTTCAACGGGGTCGACGTGCGATCGTCAATGACAACCTCACGATGATCAACACCCGAATATTGCTTGTCAGCGTGCAATGCAAGCATATCCTGTCTTGCCTGACTGGCCATTTGACTCCATACTCCGCCCGCAGGATCATCTCCAAGCGGCAGATTCTGCACCGCCCTCTCCACCCCAAACTTGACATGCACACACGGTAAGTTTCCATTATCAAAGTCTTTTCGACACAACATGTTTCCGATCTCCCTCCGTCCATTTTTCACAACGCGAGGCAATGTATTCGGGGCCGTCATCATGACGCAGTAGACTCGCAGATGATGCTCCTGATATAGTATCTCCATGACCCTTTCACTGAGTGAGTCTAAGAATGGAATGTCTACCTGTCTGGGCGGGCCCCCAGTGGTCGTAGGTGCCGTACTCGCCGCCTGCGTTTCAACAACAACGATTGGCAAGTACTCCCCATTGACGTGGGCATCAAAAGCAGAGCAGTCGTACGCCCTGTTGACCCTTTTCAGCACCGTTGCAACGAGATGTTGCACAAAGAAATGCCAGTATTCAATCTCATTTGTGCCGTGCTCAACCCACTCAACCCTCTGTCTGATGCGGTCCTCATACAGCCCGAGGACGTAGACCTTGCCTTCAATTATACACCCCAAGAGGCCTGTCCTGAGGAATTCCAGATCCATTATCTGGGGTGTCGGGGAACCTTCAACAAACTGATACGGCCGTGCGTGGAAAATTGACTCTGTGTGCTTTGGCAGCGCCCAGAACCCACCGGAAAGAGAAGGAGAGTCTACCCAGATCTCGCCCACAGTATACGGAGCGCAGAGAACTGTAGTTTCTGGATCGACGAGGGCCAAGGTGGCATCGGGAATGGGATATCCAAAAGCGCCTGCGCGAACCGTGCCTGGCTCATTGGCTCTCTTCTTCGCCTCCTCGCCTGTGGCAAGAACGATAATTTCATTCGTCTTCAGACTCTCCTTATCCAGCAAAACCTCGCTGAGCTCGTTCCGTCCCCGTTTTCGACCCGCCATTTTCCTCTCGCTGCTCCCTCCATTTAACAGACTCGAGTACCCATTTGTCCCCGGCGGCGGGGTGGCCTCTTCCTCCGAGTCTGGATCCTGATCAGCACTGAGCGGACACCCCATTCTCTCTTCCCCGCCAAGCCAATCACGGACGGAGATCACCATGCCACCGTGCTCGGGAAGACAGAGCATGGGAGCAACGAGCTCTCTCGCACGCGGATTTCGCATGGGCTTGAACCAGCGATCTGCAAGGATTTCATGAAACTCGCAGTCGACAACCAAAGCGTCGATGAGGCAAATCTTTACAGAGGAAAAATTGGGCTCCATGTTCTTCTTAAAGTGCCGTGTGGCCATGGGATCCTGCTGATAGTTGTATGTGGCGCGTTTGAGGCCAGAGTAGTCTGCTGCCATAACGGTGGCGCGGTATTTGGTTATGAGATGGGCGTAGAGTCCAGGCTGTTCGACTGCCTTGTTCTCGAGCCATACTGTCGTGTGGCCACCATACACGCCCAGTAAAACGCCGAGAATGAGGCCGCAGCCTTCTCTGGGGTCAAGATATGACAGAATCGTCTCGCCCTTGTCCTGTCTCGGAGCAATATACGACCCGTCATTGGCTCGTAGATGCGAGGAAAATGTATCTGTGCTGTCGCCTTTGGGGATGGTGGAGAGAATGGCAGCGAGACAGGCCATTTGATGCATGATTGTTCGGTGAGACAGGACTACGCCTCTCAGATCACCGGTAGGGGCACGGGAAAACTCGATATAAGCCAAATCAGGAACTTGCAAAGGCGTTTGCTCATCCTTCTTCTTAGGATGGTAAGAGCCAAACTCGTTGGTCTTCCACCATTCGACGCCTGGCGGCCATTTGAGCTTGTGGGCGACAATGTCCCGTTGGAAGACTTTGAGGTTCGCATCTGTAGTCAAAGCTAAATGGCTCTGGGTCGTGGAGAGAAGCAGATTTAGCTTGTGGTAGTCATCAACGTTGTTGATAGGCACCGCCACAACGCCCGCAATAAAGCAGCCCAGTAAGGCAATGGCAAAGTCAATCACCTCAGAGTCGCGGTAGACGAGAGCAACTCGATCGCCACGGTAAAGGTTGGATTTATCTCGAATTACCTGTGCCACTTTCTCCGCCCGACTGGTCAACTTCTCCCACACAATCGACATGACTTCCTTTCCCTTTGCGTCCAGGATGAGATAGGCAGGCTGTCGCGCCTGGAGTTTACCCCGATAGCGCAGAACCGAGGCAATATTGTCGAATTTTGACATTGGAACATTTCCATTGTGCGCATCATATACCGCAAAGGGCACATCTCGCGGCTCCAACGGCATCTGATGCATAGGTGCCATGGGCAAATTAGGAGGTGGCGGAGCAAAGGCGGCAGAGGGCGAAAATGGCTCGTTTTGGTAGTATTTCTGTGGCCCGCCACCATAAGACTCTCGGGATTGGGCAATCGAGTCCAGCCGTTGTTGGCCGGTGAAATCTGAAAAGTACGCCTGCAGTGAATCACCCAACATGCTCATTCGACCATCCCCGGACCAATCCTGCTGATCTGGGTGAAAGGCGTAATCTGCATAGGCCATTCCATTGCTCCGTTGGCTATGTACGCTGGATGGCCGCGATTCAAGTGGCGATACTGGGCGTGAATACGGGCCTGTAGCACCCCAGGACGAAAGCCGGTTGCCCGACGGCGGCCTGGACGGAAGACCCTGCGCCTGCTGCAATGGTGCGTTTGACTCATGTTCAATAGGACTCGGCACGAAGCCTGGAGTGGGCGGCTGGACGTAAAAGTTGGCAGGTCCTTGATCTTGTTGGAGGTCAAAGTAGCCTCGCTGTGCAATGGGAACGGCCAATTCCAGACCTGGCTGTTTCAACGGCGACTCTCCAATGCTCTGGGTCTTTAACTGGCGCTGCACCTGCTCCAAATCTTCTGCATTGAAGTACTGTGATAGCAGCGCCGTCCGTCTCTTATCGTAGCCCTTTTGCGTGATATCTCCATCTTCCAGCTCCTGATCCAGCTCACTCAAGCGTTTCTGCAGCCCCGCGTCCATTTTAGTTCCATGCGCGCCTAGGGCGGATTCGCATTCATTCGGGTCTTTTGACGAGATCCTTAATGCCTGAGGCATCAACCAAATTTAGCCGTGGGGCAATCTGGGGTGCGTCAGTAGCGTCAAGAGAGCAGATGTCACTGACGGACCAACATCTCAACGAACATTGTTATCAGACTATTGAAGCCGCTACGAGGTTGTTCACAGCCAGCACATCAATCGTGGCAATTTCGTTCGAAACTACGTCAAAAGTCTTTCATCTGGCAGTCTTGCAACCAAACATGTCATCTTCATCAATTTCATTTCCCTCTACGCAGCTTAAACGCTGACCATCCACCACGATGATCGCCAACCATTGACTGGTCGTACCTATAACCACTTCGAGGAACCATATATCATGCCTATCGTACTTCCAGACCTGATCCGCGAAGCGCACGCAGTCACAGAGTCCCGCAGATCACGGAAGCTTCTGATTGGCCAGCAGTAAAATCGCGCGCGATTTCGGAGAACCCGATGAAGGGGGAATGTTAAACAATCCAGGCTCCCAGGATAAACAACACCGGGCGGAACTAACCGCACCCAACTGTCCTGATTGGGTAGATCCATAATCGCCCTGCAACAATCATTTGCACAATCAATCTTGGCAAGCGTGGACAATGCGCATTGCTACGGCGCAAGTGCTGTCGCGGCTTTTACACCAATTCCTACTTCTCGAGAAGCAATTCACCCTCCCTGCGGATTTTTCGATCGCGATTTACCGACACCTCTCGCACTCTTCAGTTGAGCAAGATACTTACCATCCAGGTCAGTAATCTATTGGATAACTGAGGCATTGGCTGTGTGAGTCGGGGAAGTAAATTCCATAAGGAATAAAGATGCCACTGAATTTTGAACACAGCATGTCGGGTAGCTCGTCATGTCCATCAAGTTTTCGAAGAGCTTACCATGTTCCTTTGTTGGTAACAGCTGGATCCTTCTGGGCAGTGGACTCTGATGAATATGACAGCATGGTCAACTTGCGAAGCAATCTTAGACTGAAGAGTCAATGGAACTGCGCTTTGTACAACCACCCATACAATACTATAGATCTCTTCCATCATACAGTGGACGTAACCAAAGCATCTCATCACTCTTGGATGCGTCACCCAATTAGGAAAGGTGGTTGCGGGTAGTTCCGCCCTGTGTTGTTTATCCTGGGAGCCTGGGGATGTTTACGAAGAAGGCGCAGATTTGCACGTCAACTAGCGTCCGTAGGTAGCGGACCAATCAGCTAGCGCAGTGCTCTTCTCTGATTGATCAGAAAAATCCACTGTGCAATCCTAAACAGATGCGACAGGAGCAGATTCACACATCCACTGGCGTTCGTGGCTGGCCGGTTTGATCAAGTGAGGCTTGTTTCGAAAGAGGACAGAGGCTTGCTTGGTTGGTTGGTCGGAAAATCTTACAGCGCATTGGAACAGATGTGGAAGGAGCGAATTTACACGTCCACTGGCGTCCGTCAGAATTCGGCCAACTGTGAGGTATTCAGAGCGGGGGGGGGGAGGGTGTAAACGAAAACCCTCAATCAGGAAGGAGCGAATTTGCACATCCAGTAGCGTCCGTCAGTGGCCGGTCAAGCAGCTCGGGTGAGACTCCTTTCCGGCTGGTTGAAAGGGATCGGACGCTAGGGGATGTGCTTTTGTAGGTGGAGTTCTCATTGCCACGTCATGCGCGCGCGTGGATTTTTTTAAGGGTGCATACAGGCGCTGACCTGCTGGTGTGAATTCATGCGAATCGAAAGATTTTGTTAACTAATTGATGCATCAGTACATGCTTCTTTGTCTACTGAGTATCAGGCGAGTGAGGCAGGGAACTAATGCATGCTTCTATCGCTTTCGCTTTGGCTTCATTCAGCTACGTTGATTGGGTTGCAGGGGTTCATAGTTCTATGTGGGAGCTTTGGATATGCGGTTCACTCTAGTGAGAGTATTTAGCTGATTCAAATGATCGTATGATACCCTGGAGAAGGCCAGTGATTACCTGCGCGATCGGAATGTGCCTAGTCTTTGTCCCAGAGTATTGTATACATCGCAAAAGTGCAAGGCTTAGGAGCCTTGTAGTCACTGACTTTCAATAGCTCTCCAAAGCTGAAAAGTGACTCTTGACCCCTGGGGCCAAAACCTGTCTCACCATCATGACGACGTCGCTGTTGGTTTACCAAGACAATGACCAAGACAGCGACTGCCAATGACAGCCTCGATCAAGGGCAAAAGTTTGATGTTCCCTTCCCCGCGCGTTCTGGATAGGTTGGTGGATAGGGCAGACATGATCTTCATGTGCGATATACCTCTGACTGACAACGTCTCAGGCATCAACTTCACCTCTAAAGACCTCAAGGAGCACCTCTTGAAGACTCACGAGTTCACCTGTCCGAACACGTCACGGTTGCATTGTCATCACAGCCATGCAGCTGCACGTGAAGCGATGGTGTGTCATCCACCCCTTGAAGGGCAGTGGGTGGCCACAGCGGTTCGGAAAAGGATACACAGAAATACCGCAGTAGGAGCCAATTGTCGTGCGGTCAACGTCTACGGGCTCCCCGCAGCGCGTGGGCGTCTGCGGCTAAATTTGCAAGCGCCGACCAATCAGCTTGGCGACTGCCAAGTTATTGAGAGCGCTTCACATGAGCGCTTATTCCCTCTACGATAAAGGGTAAGGTACACGTCCAACGTGTCAAGGGACGTTACGAGCGTCCACGGTGACGCAGATTTTCTTTGTGTTCCCCCTGTCTTTGTGTCACAAAGGACTGTTCTCTCCTTTTTTTTTTTCATTCTCTTTTGTTAAAGACAGCCAAGGGCCTCACTTTCATTTACTGGATTTTCTTGCTGGCAAGATCTTGACAACTCATCTCAGGTTGGACTACTTGGACTTTAATTTATTCCGGAAAAACCAACCGCAAGAGCCGCAGGTACGGGAAGCCAAGGGACGCCAACCAACGCTCGGACGAATCTCCCTTATGCACGGGCCCGCAATGCCGCCGTATTCCATCTACAACAACCACGACAAAAGCCGGACGGCAACGACATTCGTTAATGGCAGTTTAGGGCGCGTAGCCGCTCGCGCTGCGCAACCGATTCCTAGTCCTTATAATCCACACGCACCGCCCACCGACTTTGGCGACATGAACCGGGTCAATTCGTCGTCGGCCGCGCTGGTCTACAGTTTTGGCCTGGCCGGCGTCGATCAGTCGATGAACTTCCTCTTTGCGGATGCCATTATCATTTCATTTTGCGCCGTCCTGGGCATCACAATCATTTACCGTTTAACGACCCGAATAAACTCATATTTGCGACTGCTCTTCACCATGAGCGGTACCACCGACCAGCGGTATTGGTCGCACAACCACGGCAACCTTTGGCCAAAAGTCAAGAAGCATCTGCTGTATGCGCCGCTGGGCAGACAGCAACACAACCGCGAGATCATGCTCAGCCGGACACATCACATCGACATGGGCACGCTGCCGGGGCGATACATGTCGATATTAATATCAATGTACGTCTTGTCGAATCTGGCATATTGTCTCGCGCTGAGCTGGCATCGGAAAGAAAGCTCCAGCGTGATTGCCGAACTGCGCGGGCGGACGGGCGTCCTGGCGATTGTGAATCTCATCCCGACGGTCCTGTTCGCGCTGAGGAATAATCCACTCATCCCGCTGTTGGGCGTCAGCTACGACACTTTTAATCTGATGCATCGATGGTGCGCGCGGCTGGTGATTATCCAGTCGGTGCTGCATACCATATGTTGGGCAGTTAATGCGATTCGGGCGGGCGGGATGGAGCATGTGCGGGTTGAACTGGCGACGTCTTCGTCGTATGCCGGCGGTATGGTGGGAACAGTGTTGTTTGGGACCATATTGATCGCCGCCTGGAGTCCTGTTCGTCACGCCTTTTACGAAACCTTTATCAATGGTCATCGCATCATGGTAGCCATTGGTCTGGCTGGCATCTGGGTGCATTTGGATCACGCAAACCTCCCGCAGTTTCCTTATGTCGCGTTTTGTGTTGGCATCTGGGCCTTGGAGCTCGTTTGGAGAACCGGCCGCATTGTCGCATACAACTACAGCCGAAGACGCGGCGTCACAAAGGTCACTGTTGAGGCACTCTCTGCGGAGGCATGTCGGGTGACGTTCAACCTGCGACGACCGTGGCGGTATCAGCCCGGCTGCCACGTGCACGCCTATCTACCGACCTACGCCCTGTGGAGCAGTCATCCGTTTTCGATTGCGTGGGCAGAGAATGCCAACACGGCCATCATGACCGATACCGAGATGGAGAAACACACTGACGTCGACGTGGTGCAGCCAGCAGTAACGTCCATCAGCCTCATCATTCGTGCGCGAGACGGCATGACAAGAAAGCTATACGACAAGGCGTCAGCCCGGCCCAACGGCAGACTAACAACATGGGGCGCCATTGAGGGTCCATATGGCGGCCACTCGCCCATGACCAGCTACGGCACAGCCATCCTCTTCGCCGGCGGCGTCGGCATCACACACTGCATGGGCTACGTGCACCATCTCGTGCGACAATACCAACTAGGCACATCCTCCACCCAAAAAGTGCTATTAGTCTGGTCAGTCCCAAACACAGAGGCGTTAGAATGGGTCCGACCGTGGATGGACACCATTCTGCGCATGGAAGGTCGAAGAGACGTGCTGCGAATCCAGCTCTTTGTCACCAAACCGCGCCACCGCGGCGAGGTCATCAGCAGTACGGGCTCCGTACAGCTGCATCCAGGTCGGTGTAATCCGACTACGATTTTGGAAAAGGAAATGAGAGAGCGCATTGGGGCTGTGGGCGTTACCGTCTGTGGGCCTGGTGCCTTTGCTGATAGCGTCCGCGCCGCTGTGCGGGATGTTGTCACTGATGGATTCATTGATTTCATGGAAGAGGCTTTTACTTATTAATGACTAGAATAAATTCAGCGTTTGGCTAGGCCGGCGGTGGCTTTGCGTCCGAATGTTATGCTTCGGGGGAGCATTCGCAATGAAGAGAGGGAGGTTGTTATCTCCGTTAAGTCGTCTACGGCGTCTGTTTTATCGTCGTTTTTGACGTCGTTCTCGACACCTTCGTCCTTAGCATTCATTTTCTCTGCAGACTTCTCCTCCGTCGTAGTCGTAGGCGTCTTCCCATTCTCCTTCTCCGTGCTCGTCATCGTCGTAGTCTTAGACATGTTCCCCTTCCCCCCGAGTCCCTCTAGTGGTCTTCCCCCAAATCGTCCTGGGAGTCTCGCCCCCTCAAGGCCACGGTCAACAACCCCCCACCCCCAACCCCACGGATACCCATGCTTATCAATACAATGCAACCTCCTCCTTCTCCCATCTCGACAAACCTTCTCACACCCCTCGACGAAACACCTATAAACTTTCTCTCCCCTCGCCCGCTGCAAGGAAACAAAAGGATCGTGATGCTCGCGGATGTGGAGGTCCAGGATATGGGTGGCAGGGAAGATTCTTCCGCACGCGAGGCAGGAGGGGGAAGGATGCTCCGCAGGCACGGGGACGGAGGAAGGGGAGAGGGAAGTGTATTTATGCGGAGGGGGGGAGGAGGGATGGGAGGGGGAGGGAGCTCGTTTTGGCATATGATTCCCTGGTTTTGTTTGGGGGATCGGATATAATGCGCTAGAGTCCGGGTTGGAAGCTATTTGGTTGTTGTTTTGCGGGGAGGTATATTGTTCGAGCTGATGGAAGTGTTTGTGCGTACGCGAGGTAGTTTGGAACGGGGAATAGGGTTGCCAAGGGCACGTGAGGAGTCGAGATGTTTTCGGGTATCAACTGTGAAGTTTCTTTACGGATTGGTCGGCCTGGGTCCTATCTGGTGCAATGATTGCGATCCGCTAAGGGGTGAGAGCTAATGCTGCGTTCGGGACGATTCTTGTCTAAGACATTTAATAGTCTATATAAAAGTGTCTGGATCATCGTTACGTTCGCAGATTGGGTGCACTTTGGCTGATGACTTTGGACAGCAGACAGATCTTAGTCGATATAAGAAGTCGCAACGTATTCCCCATGCTCTAAACTCTCCTCAACACGGACTACAGCACGTTTCTCTCAGGAAATTATGTGGGTGAAGGCAGGCTGCTCACTGCGCTTCTACCATGGATAGTGCCTGGGCCTCACCAGTCCCGACTCCCGATGCCCTCCATGAGTTTGTGCACATTAGTGCTGCCTTGGGACTGGTGATGCCAAAAGCCTTCAACGGAAAAGTTACACCTCATCATGAGGCGCATGAGACTGTACCATTGTATGTTCGCCGCTGAGAAGGTGAAAAACAGAGGCGGTATGCGGACACAACTCTCCAGCTCATGGCGTTTACGGTTCCAGAAAGGGCATGTGAAATATCTGCAGACTGTGAAGCCGTCTTCTTCAGTCCTGCCAAACTTCTTCATGATATGGGTGTACCCTCAAGCAAATATCGTCTACGTGCCAAAACACGGACAGAAGCCGATCGTAGCCCCGGGGCCCGGTTGAGGGTGGCAGACTTGTAAATGTGTTGTGCTGGGATCTCTGCCAGCGAGGGGATGTTCTGCAGAGCATCTCGATATGTGGCCTATGCGATGGTCATGTATGCTTCGTCAACGACAGTTCGCGCCAGTCTGCTCTCAGCGACCAGACGCAGGACATATCTTCGAGAGAAGGGTGTGCCGGCGTGTTCGGCGCCGACCAAGACAACCGCAGCATCCTCACCCGGGCTGCGTCGATGAGATCGAGGTGTTGTTGTGTTGTCGAAGGGAACTTCACCTTGACGATGGCCACCGAGATCTGTCTCCAGGTTTTCACCGTCAAAGGCGCGACGCCGGCAGTAACACTCTCCACCTTCAGGCAGTCTTTCAGGGAGCCGTCCGCCCAAACAGCATAGTGTCGCTGCCAAAAGAAGGGCATGGACTGCGTCTGTGGGTCGGGAACGCGGAGGCTGGCGTTTCGCCATGGTAGGACGTAGATAATGTACTTGAGGAGAAGAGCGCCGTCAGACTCTGTGAGGAAGTGGACGCTCATTCGCGCCCGCCTCGTTGTCGACTGCCTTTTATGGTACCTCGCGAGCACCAAGACGCTGCTATCATGGAGCAGGACGCTGCGGAGACCATCCGTCGTGTTGTGGACGGTCATTGTGAGGAACTCTGCCCCACGCAAGGGCTGCCCTGAGGAGAGGCGAATCAGGGGGGGGGAGTGTGCGGAGGAAGTCTTAGCAATTGGCCTCGTAGTTCGTGGCTATGGTGGATCTGATCGCTATGCGGCCGCCCGCCCGGCCGGGACAGCCACTCCTACCTGAGGTCGTCCGTGGTGACGATACACTTCGTGACGGCCTGATTAGCGGTGTCGAGCACCGGCCCATTGGCCGGCTTATCGACGAAGGAGTGGTTCATGGCGGTCATTGAAATGTTGTCGACAATATCGGTGGCACCAATCGTCGGAAAACGCTGTCCGAACATGATTTTTTTTTTTTCGGGAGAGCAGTCTGTCGGCCTCGTACTACATTTCCCTGATGAGCTGGCGGACCACGTCCATGGAGGCTCGGGTTGCCTTATACATGACCGTGGTCTGGCCAACGTACCAGATGGCCTCATTTGTGCTGATGTCCGGGCGGGTAGCCGCCCGGATGTAAGATCGCCAGCGCAGAAGCGACGACATTGGCGTTGCCGGTCCCTGTGACAGGTATCGGTGGCACACCTCCATGAAAATCCCCTGTCGATCTGCCTGGTCTGTCTCCTCCACGAAGACCTTTGCTACCGTTATCGCTTGGACGTCCCAGATCAGTCCGGACGGCGAACTGGTGAAATTACGTCCCTCCATCCACGCCACAAGCCTATCCACATGCCATAGCCCGTTGCTAGGCTCCTTGACAAAGCTGTACCATTCGACGTGTTTCGAGATGTTATCAGTTAGCTGCCTAATGTTGATGTGGCACTCAAAGCCATACAAAAGTTTCTCAGTTGAACTTTTGCTTTTGCTGTAGCAACATGGCCAGTTGCTCGAATTGATCCATGGTCATAGACTCGTTGCTCTAGGCTAGGTTGATGCCATCATCGGACCAGGCAGTACGGAAAGTTGAGCCTTCAAAATTCCTTGCTTGTATTTGTGTATGCAATGCATGTAATATTGTTGTCAATATGCGAGGGTAAGGGTGCGAAACGGGGTTAGTTCCACGTCCGCATGATTTTTTAGGAAAATCGCGACTCATCGTCCAAAATGTCGTGTCACCGGTGAGGATCTGCATATTCGTGGTTCCGCCTTCACCTTCTCCACCCTCGTAGATTATTGAGAATTTTTGTTATTCATGGTGGATATGAAGTCATGCCAAGGTTTGAGAAAGAATTTAGTCGAACAACAAGATTTATCGTGAGGGCTTCTGGAATCATTCTGCCAAGTGACAGAAGTGCATTACTGCAGTTCATTCCATCTGCTAAATTTCATCACAGTGCGCCAACTAGGGTTAGGTTTAGCTCAACGTCTCGTGACCTGGTGCGTCGTCCAGCCAAATTCTTTCAGAGGGCGGCAGAGGGTGAGTGTTTTTTGCTTGGACGGAAAGAGACTGACGAGACAAAGGCCCTTGCGGCTCGACAAAGACTGGGGCGGAGAAGGAAACACGCATGTCGGCGCCGGGCGCAAGCATCCGAAACAATTGGGCCAATCGATGCGCCTGTCTATGAAAGAGGGCGACGCGACAGACCACGGGCACGATGGGAATGGCGGGCCTGGTTGGCAGGGGAAGCCGGCACTGCAGGTGATTTGTCTCGGGGCATCGGGCGGGCCCAGCGAGGAGGGCGTGACGGGGTTTCTGGTGCGATCGGTGGAGAGCGCGTGGGCGCGTGGCTCTTTGCTGGCCGTCGACGCCGGTTCGCACCTGGGGCCCATAACACGCATCCTGGAACGCGATTTTCCGCTGGTTGCCGATGCGGCGCGGTCCGATACACGCCGTCTGGACTCTCTAAGCCCGGGACCGAGTTCCGCAGACGAGTCAAAGGGCCGGCCGGCACTGCCCGACGATCCCCGAGCCCGAGCCCGAGCTTTATCGGCCGTCCATACGCGTGGTCCGTTTGCTGGTGCGAAGCTGCCAAATGCGTCGGCGCGAGCCAACGCGTTGCATATCCTGCGCTCTTACATCTCCACCTACCTGATCACGCATCCGCACCTGGACCATGTCTCGGGATTTGCTATAAACACGGCCGCTTTCCATGCCACATCGCGACCAAAGACACTTGCTGCCCTGCCGAGCACCGTCGACGCCATCAAGCGGCACATCTTCAACGATGTCATCTGGCCTAACCTGTCAGACGAGGACGGCGGTGTCGGTTTTGTGACGTTTCAGCGTCTCAAGGAAGGCGGAGATGTGATGATGGGCGAGGGCGAGGGCCGCGGCTATCTAGATGTCGTCGACGGGCTCGGCGTAAGGGCGTTCAAGGTGTCCCATGGCGTGTGCACCAAGAGTCCGCCCAGCCACCATCACCGCGGCAGCATCGGCGAAATGCAGCCGCTGAATGGCGATGGCCCAGCACCACCTCCAGGTCGCTCGTTCTCGAGCCCCGGAACGCCACGTGCTAGCATCTACGGCCAGCAGCAGTCACCACGAGTGAGCATGCAAGGCCCGCAGGCGTCTCCCGGCATGTCTGCGGTCGAAGGATCGTGCGTAGTCGACAGCACCGCCTTCTTCCTGCGCGACACGGAGACGTCGCGGGAAATCTTAATGTTTGGCGATGTCGAGGCCGACTCACTGTCGCTGGCGCCTCGCAACCGCATCGTATGGCAGGAAGCAGCACGCAAAGTGATGCTCAACAGCCTCGGCGGTATCTTTATCGAATGCAGCTACGATGATTCACAAGCAGATGCAATCCTGTTTGGCCATCTTTGTCCGCGACACGTCGTGGCTGAGCTCCAAACCCTGGCTTCGTTTGTGACAGAGCTGCGTACGCCCGAACAAGGGGGTAACAAACGCAAACGATCTACGTACGAGTCTGTTGCCCAATACGCAGTCAACGACCACGGCACAAAGCGCAGTCGCAGTTGGGCGCGCGGGTCCAGGCTGCTTGCGGACTCGCGCAGGTATAGCGTGCCAGACCCGCGGTCGAACCCAGCTACGCCAGAGCCCGAGGACGCGCCGTCGCCGTTCTCCGGAGGCTCGCCTTCTACAGCCCTACGCGATCTTCCGCTGGCTGGCATAAGGGTATACATTATCCATATCAAAGACCCCATGAAAGACGGTCCGCCTGCGAGTGACCGCATCCTCGCACAATTACGAGACCACGAAGCCGCGCTCAACCAGCCGCTGGGCTGTGAGTTTGTCATTGCGCGGTCTGGAGAAAGTTATTGGTTTTGACGAGTGATGATTCAGTGTAATGTAGTTCCTGCGAGTGTCCTTTTGTGTCTTAATCAGATGCAGTTTCTATTTCCCACTGTGGATGCAGTTTGAGCATTTTGATGCAGTTGGCAGGGGCCCCTGTCACGACCCTGTCGATCGACAAACTCGGTCCAGGGTTGGAACCTGTTGTGAATATGCGGTATATTACGCGCATTATTAGTAACCG
>MU006025.1:0-69627 GCA_010093745.1 Piedraia hortae CBS 480.64
GTCATGTAGGTGCTGCGGCTGACTTGTCAGGTCTTCAATAATAATTCTGGCAGACAGCGCATGAGCGTACACTTCCACACTGGGCAGCCTGGTCGAACTCCAAAGTGCCTACGCCATTCACTTCCGGTTCATGTACCATTTACGGCTGCCATTGGAGCAATGAAGTCTCAGTTAGTACCAGGCAAAACAGGGTGACGCTCCACGAGTGGCCTTTAACCCCAGCCGTTTCACGCAAGTAAAGGAACGGTCAATCCCATACAGGCTTTGATCCTAATTGGGACGCGCATTAAGCCCGACACATGCTTCGCCATTTCTCGATCTGCTGGGTCGGGCTCGCCAATCAAAGAGCCCCCTCAAGCGCACGCCTTCCCCGGCTCGGGCTGGCCGGGTTAGCTTTAGAAGCGTGCCCCGTTACAAGCTGAGCGAGAGTAAGGGACCACCGGTAGACCAACTACTCTTTGCAAGGCATCCAGCGACGACTTTCCCTTCCAGCAAAATACTGAAGAGAGATACCCATAGCACGATTGGGGGCATACGCCAATCCATTCAGGCTTTGATCCTGACTGAGATGCTGTCAGAAGTCTGCTGCTTGCGGAAGGGTTGTTGAGACCGGATCCGTCTCCGAATAAAGGAGATGATGATATGAAAGAATTTGAGGACAAAGCCTCTCGTGTATTTAGTCAGAAGGGTTTCCTCCCAGAGCATCATTTATCTAGAGATATTCACTTTGCTCTCTACTGAGATATGAGTTCTTCCTTCCGCCTCTGACAGATGCGGACTTCCTTGTACGGAAAGGGAATCAAAGAAAACAGTTTTCCTCACCACGCTTTTCAGGCACGAGCTGGCCGGACCAACTTCCAAAGCATGTTTGCCAGCGCGGTAGGCTCAGAAGAATTGGAGTCCAATATACTAGGCGTGCCACCTAGCAGCATAAACGCCTCTCCTCTGCAGTCGAACGCCGTGATAGGGTTTAAGTCTTCGACATGGGGGCTGAGACAGCCCCTTTCAGCTATCCAACTGATTGGGTGCGCCCGTATAAACCGGCAGAGAACAATCTCTCCGTGGTTGTGGCCAATTTTCACAAAAAAAAAAAAAAAAAAAAAAAAAAAAAAAACGGGCCATCGCTCCCATTTGACGATCGGGATCCTGATCCTCTCGAACAAAGAGGAGAGCGGCCAGACGTCCAAGTCGTCTCATTCCATTGATGGGTGGGTCGACATGTCCTATTCAAGCTATGATCCTAATTGGGATGCACTTTCTTCAGTCCGACAGGCAATTTTGTCATTTTAATCTGCCGAATTGAGTCAAAGTAAACAGCCTCCCTCAAACTACACAATACACATGCTTCGACCCGGACTGGCCGATCCAAATTTCAAAGCGTATCTATTACGGATAATCGGCTAGCTATAGAGTAGCACATAAATGTGGAAGTCATCCTAAGCAAGAAGAATCAAGGACAACTCCCCTCGGCGAGCCATTGATATGGGTGAGGCCAACGTCCCGGCTGCCCTGCACGGTCTGGGTGTAGCCAGTCTCATTCAAGCTTCGATCCTGATTGGGATGCTCTTTAAACAGCCACCCGCAACCACACGCTTCCCCGGCTCGGCTGTCCAAATCAACCCCCACAGCGTGCCTCCTACAGCCACCGTCCATACGCTCCCTCGGCAAGACTATACGGACCAACTCCCAAAGCGTTACACCATCACCACCGTTGGAATGCGCGAGAACCAAATATCAACTCAGTATTCGCGCAACCAGGACCCCTCCCCTCCAGCCAACCATAGGAAGGCCACCGTCCTCGCCTCCAGGCAACATTGGGATCCCAGTCCCATTCCCTAAAAAGGATTGGGATGCGCCCTACCTACCTAGGGCAACCACAAAATCCGAGGTGGAAAGCGTTCTCACCCGTCAATTGGGGGTCATCGCTTCTTTTCAACACGGAGGGAAGTGGCCGGACCCCGCCGACTTATTAATGTCAAAGCATCCCTTTCAACTGGAACAAAAGATGGGGTTTCGAAACATAGATGCCAAATTACGATAATCAAGATCACTGTCTCTTTCGAAACATGGGAGGGGATGGCTGGGCCTTTGTTGGTCCTCGGGACCGAAAGGAGTTTGGGGGGTGGAAGCGAGGCAGAATTTGGGCATGAGGTTTGATTTGACAATTGGGACGACTCTACGATGCCCTCTTGTGGAGGGCGTTTGAGGGTAAACGTCCATTTTGCTGTTCTACGGTTCGGGTAGGATGGCTGGTGCCATTTGGCTGTTAGTTGATTGGGATGCGCTCGATATCACGCGCTAGGTACGTTTCTGGGAGGGGAGTGGAATGGGCATGGGGGGTTTAAGGGTGGGGTTGTGTCCTGTTAGGTGAGTTTTTGTTTTCTTTTGTGGGTCGGGTGGGTGGTTGGGGTAGAGGTGTTTCTCGGAGATGGGGCGTGATGCGGAGGGGGGTTGTTAGATGGTATCTACTGCTCGGGTTGATGAGAGTTGTGGATTAATGGGGTTAGTGGAATGGGGTTTAAGTTTCGGAGGATGCGTTGACCGATAGTACTTTTATTAGGTTGTCGCATGTTCGGGTGGTGCCTTTTGACTTTTACCGAGCAAAGTGTCACAGAAGGGAAAGTGATTGAGGAATTATTTGACATGTCTAACGTTTTTCACTCAGTGAGGATGTAATTCCTACCACGTAGGCAATGCAATCCCAGCACTGAAGCGAATTTGTCTAAGAGTGTGCTACTTAAGCATTTCACTTGTTTCCTTTCATACAGTACTGGAGAAGACTGTAGTTAGTCAGAGATTGGAATCCAAACATCACGTTGACCAATGTATCAAAACCCCGACGTGAAGAATGTCAGTTTGCCCTGGCCCATTCGGCTGGCTGCTTACAAACAACTCAGCTCGACGAGCCAAGTAAAGTTGACTGTGAAAGGGACCTGAGAATTGTCGATTTTATTCGGAACAGGACCTTCGGGAACAGCTCAGACATAATGATCCAGAGAAGATCGCATTCGGTGTTAGAAAGGATAGGATGACTATCATTAGTTTTGCCGTGAAAGATATGAGCTTCAATGCACTAATTATCTGGTTGGAATGAAGTCGAATCGATTCAGCTGAGCATGTGTTTGGTAGTATGCATATCATCACCAAATGTTTTGGGAAAGTTGAAAGTTCACTTCGGTCAGGGATTTGACAGGCAGTTCTTGGCACTCTAATAGAGTTCGTACGCTGGCACAGAGTCTGCTAAGCGCTGCTGCATCAACTCATCTTTCTGCAGAGACAGAGCTTAAGGGTTTAAGATGGAGTACATTGATCATCATATGTCGCGAGACGCCAGACCAATACAAGCGAATCCAGAACAGCTGCTCCGGGCCAGCAGTCTACACCTGATACAGAGTCCCTTGCCGAGCACGTTTCCCTTCAACCGATGCTCGTGCATTGAGACAGCGAAGCCATGAGGAATTGTGGCTGCATTGGTCATGCCAAGCCACCCGCAAGGAGTAAAACGGGGTGGTGACTGCGTTGGGCATCGGATCACTTTTCGCAGATGACATGTCGTCTTGAAGGAAGAGCCTTTCAGCTCAGCACGAGGCAATGGCGACGGCAGTTTTCAGCTTCTGGCGCGGAGGCTCATGAGGATGGTTCCTGCCTCAGGCATGCATATCCGAAAGCGGTAAGCGTTTGCCCCCGCACGTCACTTTAAACTGACCGACTTTGCTCACACGGCGCCCAACCACGTCCGCATATTGAGCTCCCTGTCAAACACAGCTTAGGCAGGGCGTGTAATCCAGCAGTGCGCTGGAGACAAGTTGTGTGCGCAGTTTTATCTAAAGGGGGAGAGGCCGAGTCCGCGTGAAAAGGGCTGGGGGCTGCGAAGCTTTGGGAAGATAACAGTCCCCTGGAAGACCGATGGGGGACTACGGCGATGGCGTTCAGACGCCAATGTGGAAGTTTACACAGTAAGTCTTGCTCTCTTTTTGTTTTGCTTTCTACCTGGCTAGGGTACACCATGATCAGCCTGTAAATAGCCATGAAGACACTAAATTGGCGTTCCGAGCTTGTCTAGCAGCCCTCTAAGCTCGTCCTCTGCTAAACTGGGTGGAATGTTGTATGATTGACTGCTGGACAGATGCTTTGGCGACAAAGGCGATGTCGAAGACATCACAGAGGCCGACATCATCTCAACAGTGGAGTTTGACCAGACAGGAAACTATTTGGCAACGGGCGACAAGGGCGGACGCGTAGTGCTGTTTGAGCGAAATGAGAGCAAGAAGACTTGCGAATATAAGTTCCACACTGAATTCCAATCGCATGAGCCCGAGTTTGACTACCTAAAATCGCTGGAGATTGAGGAAAAGATCAACAAAATCAAGTGGTGCAAGCGGCAAAACGCTAGCCACTACTTGCTCAGCACCAACGACAAGACGATCAAGCTATGGAAGGTGTACGAGAAGAGCCTGCGCGTAGTAGCTGAGAACAATCTGCCCATGGAGGTGACCCCTAACATGGGCAACGCGAATGGCGGCGCAAGGGTTCCAAACCATCAAATTCGGACGGCGGCCGACCTCCGCATCCCCCGACTGACGTATCACGATTCGGTGGTGGCGGCGGTGCCGCGACGAGTGTACGCCAATGCCCACGCCTATCACATAAATAGCATTTCAGTGAACAGCGATGGCGAGACCTTCATATCATCGGATGACCTGCGGATAAACCTGTGGAATCTTGGCATCCAGGACCAGAGCTTCAACATTGTCGACATCAAGCCGGCCAACATGGAGGAGCTGACTGAGGTCATTACCGCGGCTGAGTTTCACCCACTAAGCTGCAATTGGTTCATGTACGCGTCTAGCAAGGGTACCATTAAATTGGCAGACATGCGGGAGAGGGCTCTCTGCGACTCTCACGCCAAGCGTAAGCCGAGAGTAGAACTAGTAGCAGGTTTCAATGTTGACTTTTTACAGAATTCGAGCAAGAAGAAGATCCGGCATCTCGCTCATTCTTCTCTGAAATCATCTCTAGCATATCCGACGTCCGGTTCAGCCACGACGGTCGGTATATTCTCTCACGAGACTACCTGACGGTCAAGATCTGGGATATCAACATGGAGCGGCAGCCGCTTAAGACGATTCCGATCCACGAACATCTCCGGCCACGGTTGTGCGACACGTACGAAAACGACAGCATTTTTGACAAGTTTGAAGTGGTGTTTTCAGGCGACGGGAAGAATGTCATGACGGGATCTTATAACAACAACTTTATGATTTACCCGTCGGAGCCAGGCAACGACACAGAGGTGGTGTTGCAGGCGGATAAAAGCGCGTTCAAGGCTAAGAAGGTGGGCATTCCGCAGCCGATGAATCCAGCTGGTGGAGTCAAGGGCAGCCGCGCAAACAGCCCGGCGGGAGGCGCGCAGAGAATGAGCAAAGAAACCAACGCAGAGAAGTTTGATTTCAACAAGAAGATTCTCCACATGAGCTGGCATCCGAGAGAAGACAGCATTGCTATTGCGGCTACGAACAATGTGAGTTTTGGGATCTTTGTTGTAAGAGTTGGCTGACTTTTTCCCAGTTGTTTGTGTTCTCGGCACTATAAAGAAGGGTTAAGGATTGTTTTTCCAGAGGCATTAGTGTGTCATGGGCGCATAGTGGGAGGAGCGGGAGGCTCGTTTTTCCCAATACAAGACAGTACGTAGTGAGAAAATGAAGAGACGACGTAAGCTTTATACAATTTATGTAGTACAGGTTCGAGTCTGTGCTGTTTGCAGCCAACGTCGACGACAACGGCGAACGAACAGGGATGCGGCGATCAGCGGAGAGTTCCGGCGGGGTAAAAAGTTCAAACGCTCTAATGCGGCTGGTGCGCCAACAGGAATGTGGGCGAACCGGGGTGTGGGGGGGGGGGAGGGGGGGGTGATTATGATATTGCCAGAAACATTATGATAGCTGAAGAACGAGAGCGACTCGGTACATATCAAGAGATCGATTTGCTGTACTACAACGTAGCCTATAGCTAAAGTACAAAGGCTAAACGAAGCTGACGCCACAGGGACAGCTGCCCATGTGGTGCATCCTGGTAGCCTCTCACCCTGGCATATCCGGGGGCTCGGGGGTCCCACAGTTAAGACACGGACGCACGGGGAAGCGGCGGGGGAGCTGAGTGGCTCGGCGGCTTTGTGGTGCGAATGGAGATATGGAAGCACATGATGCTTGTTTCAAACAGCCCAAAGCGGCCTGGAATGTGAAAGTGCAGGCTCTAGTGCCCTTGGAAGGGGGGCCAGAAGCGGGCTCTGAAACGAAGCCGCGTGCGGAAGAAAGTCTTTGAGCGCTGCAACATGTTTGTGCCGCCGCCCGCCCTGACCGTAGCCGAAGTCGAGAAGCGCAAGCCTGAGCGCAAGGACCGAATGGCCGACCGCAAAGACTCGTCGTCCAAGCTAGCTGGGAGGAACATTTTCGGCGTGCGGAAGAAGCAGAAAGCAGCGCAGCCTTCGAACACCATATCTCCACCTCTGAACTCGGTCTCGCCGCCGCCAGTCGCCGCTCCCCGACCTTCTGTGAACGAACCGCCAAAGAATGACGATGCATTTGTTCCCGTGCCATTTGCAGAGCAGCCGCGGAGGGCGCCAGTACCACCAGCCCAAAGAACCCATCCAGCTACTAGAGCTGCTCCCCCAGCCTCGAGCGCATTTCCAGCTGCGTCCCGGATGGCTTCCCGTGCGCCGCCCAAGCTAATTCATCCTCAGCCAATATCTTTTGAGAGGCCACGGTACAATTTTACCGAAAAGGGCATGAGAGAGGCATTTGACCGATTGAGCAAGAGCGATTTATATCCAGAGGAACCGGATGATGGAGTCAGTTCGGGAGGAACCACCCAGTTGAGAGGTAGACCTAGCAGTCTGATGCCCAATCCGCTATTTGCAGCAAGGATGAATCCGGCTGAAGGGCTCAAGTTTCATCGTCCAGACAGCATTGGAGCTACGCCGCCGCCGCTTGCAGAAGACAAGGCGGCAACAGAGGTACCGGAAGTCAAGGCACCAGAAGTGAGGCCAGGGAGTAAACGACAGGCGGCTGAAAAGGCATTGCACAAAGTACAGACATCAGGAGCGACTCTGGTCCCGGCTACACCCACAGACAGTCTATTTACGCCGATAGATGGAGATGTTTCGCCAAGTAGACGCACAGTCAGAAAGGGATCGCGCGCGTCCGGCAACAAGTCACCTTATTCTGGACGCTCAACGCCGGTAGCGACCTCTATACGGCTCCGCGGTGGCTCCGTGGTGACCGTGGTGCCGCCCGAAGCAACAGCATGGCAACGCTCCGAATACACACAGGGACCGATAGCAATATTACAGCCTGTCACGTTACCGCGCAAGAACTCGGTTGCGAGTCTCGAAGTCTTCGAAGATGCCATCGAGGAGGCGTACCAACAGGCTTCATATGCTGGTCCGCGGAGACCCAGCGACGAGGACGTTGTGGATGATATTTGCGATTGGTTTGATGACTTTTACACGGGTGGCGCCCCTTCGCAGTACCGTGCAAAGGGGGGGATGATGGTAACGGAACTGCCGGAAGTGGCAGAGGTTGATTCGGCAAACGAAGCCTTGGAGGATGAAAACTATGTGGAAGCGCAGCAGCTACCCGAGATGAAGCCCGAGATGAAGCCCAAGCCGCTTGCACCCGTGAAGAGAGATGAGAGCAAACAGGGAGAGTCTCAGCCGTCTGCATTTTTCATGGCAAGACCACAGAGCGGCATAAACTGGGACGCGCTCGCTTTGGATGCGGCTTCAGAGAGCTCGATTGAGCCGCTGGACGACTATATACCGAGTCCCGAGATGGGGAAGAGTCGCTTCGGTCGCATGGCAGACCGGCTCAGAGGACGAAGACAGTAGTCTATAGGAGCATTCGTAATTGCGTACACAAATAGGGTATACCCAGTCATTTTCAGTCAGTTGTGTATCGGCGACGTCATGTTCAATGTACCTTGGCAACGCTATTCCCAACTTGCATAGCGGCCGGCGGGGCAACGCCATCCCAACGTGGCTAGCTCTGTTTGGTGCGCGACATCAGTCCGACTTCCACACGCCGCATTCCCAGCACTCAGCATGGCAGCTCTTGGGCCCGAGTTGCTGAACGTGGTGAACAAGCTGCAAGATTTGGGTAAGCGCGACGGCGACTGTAACAAACCAAACTGACTCGGCCAGTGTTCAACACAATCGGCAACGATTCGTTAGACTTGCCGCAGATCGTCGTCGTCGGGTCGCAGTCGTCTGGGAAGTCTTCGGTGTTGGAGAATATTGTCGGCCGTGATTTTCTTCCGCGCGGCAGTGGCATTGTTACGCGCCGACCGTTGATTCTGCAGCTGATCAACGTGCCGGCCGAGGATGGGAAAGCCGACGAACCCGAGGCCAATGAGCCGCACACGCCGGCGTCAGTGGCCAGGAATGATGAGTTCGCAGAGTTCAACCACAAGCCGAACCAGCGATTCTACGACTTTGACCAGGTGCGGCGCGAGATCGAAACGGAAACGGCGCGCATCGCCGGCAGCAACAAGGGTATCAATCGCCAGCCGATAAACCTCAAGATTTACAGTCCGCACGTGCTGAGCTTGACGCTGGTTGATCTGCCGGGTCTGACAAAGGTGCCGATTGGAGATCAGCCGACGGATATCGAGAAGCAGACGCGCACGCTGATTTCCGAGTACATTGCGAAGCCGAACAGTATCGTTCTGGCTGTGTCGCCCGCCAATGTGGATATTGTCAACTCGGAGGCACTGAAGCTGGCGCGACATGTAGACCCGGCTGGGAAGCGCACGATTGGCGTGCTGACCAAGGTCGACCTCATGGACCACGGCACCAACGCGCTGGATATCTTGACGGGTCGCGTGTATCCATTGAAGCTAGGCTTTATTGGCGTTGTGAACCGGTCGCAGCAGGATATACAGGCGAACAAGCCCATGTCTGAAGCGTTGGAGGCGGAGCGCAACTTCTTCAGGATGCATCCGGCCTACCGCAAGATGGCGGCCCGGTGTGGCACGCAGTTCCTCGCCCGGACACTAAACCAAACGCTCATGTCACACATTCGCGAGCGGCTGCCAGACATCAAGGCGCGGCTGAACACTCTCATGGGCCAGACGCAGCAAGAACTGGCGTCGTACGGCACCGACGCGTTTACGGGCAAGGAGCATCGCGGGAGTTTGATTCTGCAGCTGATGACGCGGTTTGCATCGTCTTTTATCTCCTCCATCGACGGCACCTGGTCGGAGATTAGCACGAAGGAACTCTGCGGCGGAGCTCGCATTTACTACATCTTCAATTCCGTCTTTGGCAACTCGCTGGAGACGATCGATCCCACTCATAATCTGTCTGTCCTGGACATTCGGACTGCGATCCGCAACTCTACGGGACCAAGGCCATCTCTTTTCGTACCAGAACTGGCCTTTGACCTTCTCGTCAAACCGCAAATCAAACTCTTGGAAGTGCCCAGCCAGCGGTGCGTGGAGCTCGTCTACGAAGAACTGATCAAAATCTGCCACACGTGCGGCTCCAACGAGCTCTCACGTTATCCCAAGCTCCAAGCAAAACTCATCGAAGTCGTATCCGACCTGCTACGAGAACGCCTAGGTCCCAGCAGCGCGTACGTCGAAAGTCTCATCTCCATCCAACGCGCCTACATCAACACCAATCACCCCAACTTCCTCGGCGCGGCGGCCGCCATGAGCTCAGTGATGCAGGACAAGCACGAGCGGGAAAAAGCCGCCGCCGCGGAAGAACGCAACCGCCGAAAAGAAGCGCAGCGGAGGAGAGATCTCGCTAACGGCGAAACCATCGACGACGAGGAAACAACCCAGCTTAAACCCAAGCGCGAAGACAAAACCAATGGGCGGAGCATGTCTCCCGCCGTCCACGCCATCCGCGGCACAGCAGGTGCTCAAGGCCGCGACTCGTTCCTAAACTACTTCTTCGGCAAAGAAAACGGCGCATTACAGGCCCCTTTACCATCAGCCACCAAAATCCCAGCCGAACCCTCGATCGCAGCTAGTTTCCGCCGTCCCGCCGACCCTATAACTCCGCGTCCACCGGAACAGGAACACCACTCCTCCCCCGAGCCGGAAACCATTCCCCCCACCGACCTCGTAAGTTTACATCCTTCGCCCTAAGGGGATCCCCTCCTTCTCATAGGCTCTCTAACGCATAAAAGGAAGACCCCACCAACCCTGCCCTTACAGAGCGGGAAGCGCTCGAAACAGAACTCATCCGAAGGCTCATATCTTCATATTTCCACATCGTACGAGAAAGTATCGCCGATCAAGTTCCCAAGGCGATTATGCATTTACTTGTTAATCACTCGAAGGATGTGGTGCAGAATAGACTCGTTTCGGAACTGTATAAGGAAGAGTTGTTTGAGGATTTGTTGCAGGAGGACGATGGGGTTAGGGAAGAGAGAGAGAAGTGTCAGAAGGCGTTGGAGATGTATAAAGAAGCTGGGAGGATTATTGGGGGGGAGGTGGAGGGGGAAGAAAGGGAAGGAAAATTTTGGGGGGTGGGGCCTTGGGGGGGTGTAGATACGCAAGATATGCAGAGTGTACGTTTAACTTTCGAGTCACCGTCGAGCTGAATAAATTCGAAGAGGTTGTCTGCCTACCTACAGTACCAATTGATCTGGTAGAATGCACCCATTGTCCCGTCCTAATACACCCACATCGATGAGAGATGAGACATTCAATCCCGTCCGTAGAAGTACTGACGCAATCCCTTAACTCTACATCTGGGTAGAACAACCCCGCTCCAATGATATCTAAGCACAAACCTCAAGCACAATCCCCTCACCCTCCCCACAGGTTCTTACCACTCCATTCGCCTCCTTCGTCCCTCCACACCCGGTAACCTGATAGGGAGTAACGGGGGATTTATTCACCGAGCTGAGCGTCCAGTATATCGACCCCCCATCGACAGAGGCGCCGAGGATAAGTTTTTCGCCTGTTGGGGACCTACACCATAACATTAGCTTTTGCTGGGAGGGAGGGAGCGGGCGGATGCATGCTCTTGTCCGTCATCCTTAGGAGATTCTTGGGATTCAAGCAGGATGTCCAAGTTGGAAGCCCCACTGATTCATCCTACTTGGCAGCCCACCCGCCCTTGGAGAGCTTTTTGGAGAGAACGTACCAATACGCATCCTGCGTGGTCGTGATGCCAAATGAATTCCCCAGTCCCGTAAACGGCGTGAGGAACGCCTGTCCGCTCTTCAACTCCCCGGGTACAGCCGTCCCGGACGCGTTAGCGATCGTTACGTAGATGGAGGAGGAGCAGTGGTTGTTCAGCTGCACCGTCGCTGCCATTGCCATGGCTGGGAGGAGGAGGAGCATCAAAAAATTCATCATTGTGGTCGAGGGTCTGGGACTGCTGAAGGATGAGCTTGATAGGACTGCAGGAAAACGACCTCCACGAAGGCCTTTATATTAGCAGAGGGAAGGTCATACTCCCTTGCATCTTCCGGAAATTAAGTACTACCTTCCTCTCATCCCTCCTGAGTCTGCGGTTTCGCCTTCGCTTTTGTCTGCGTAGATTCTGTATCACTCAGTCTCAGCTTGGGTTGTAAAAGGGATGTTCAAAAAAACCTACCCCGTCGCGTCGCGTCCTCAAGAAGAGGAATATCCACCGCCGACGCGGGGAGGTGCATATATCGCACCACGCTGCCGCGGATGAAAATGTTTTTGACGGAGCTCTGCTCGTCATTAGCGGGAGACAAGATTTGGTAGGGTTGTGTGTACTAAATGGGGATGTTTAAACTCATCGAGGACTTCGATGTTATCGAGCTTGATGTTGAGGTACTGGTCTACGCTTTTTAGTGTCCCGCGGAGGAGGATGTCGTTTTTCAGCTCGACGGTTACTTGGTGGTTTACGAGCGTTTTGAAAAAGCTGAAGAAGAGCATTGTTTGTTTCTCAACCACCTGCGTGGGGGGTTTGTGTTCTTTGGGGTGGGTTGGATTTACGGTTACTTATTACAGCTATCAACCGCTTTGCCTAGCTTGGTTATTACGGCGGCGGGGTCATCTGCGCCGAAGACTGCGCTGCCGGCTACGATGACGTTTGCGCCTGCGTTGGCGGCCGTGTCGACGGTTGACTCGGATAAGCCCCCATCAACTTCGATGTTGAGGTTTGGGTAGCGGGTGCGGAGGGATGAGACCTTGGGCATCATGTTCGCCATGAATTTCTGGCCGCCGAAGCCGGGTTCGACCGTCATGATGAGGGCCATGTCGGGGACTTCGGATTTGGTTTCGTTGTCGAAGAGGTCGTAGAGGACTGAGACGTCGGTTTGGGGTTTGATGGCCACGCCGGCTTTCATGCCCAGGGAGTGGATGTATCTGACAATTTCCCTGGGGCTGGTTTTTTGGTCGGTTTTTTCTTCCGGGGATTCGGCTGCCGTGGAGTTTATGGCTGCTTCGTAGTGGAAGCAGTATAGATCGCAACCGGCTTTTTGGAAATCTTTGACCCATTTCTTAGGCTCGGCGATCATCATGTGGCAGTCAAATGTGCCTTTGCCGAATGGTTCGGTAGGACGGGTTACGTGGGGTCGAATTTTGGCTACGACGGGGGCGCCAAAGGTCATGTTGGGCACGAAATGCCCGTCCATGATGTCTACGTGCAGCCAGTCGGCGCCGCGCGAGATCGTGTCGGCGCATTCTTTCCCCAGGACGGCAAAGTCGGCGCTCAGGATCGACGGGGCGATGATCGGTCGAGGCATGGTGGTGAAGACGTTGACGGGGCTATTAATAGAGGTAGGTTATCAGAATGACTGTGGCGCGAACATGTGGGGTGAAGAAGGCAGACGCTTGACCTCCGACTCCACTGCCTTCAGCACCGTGGCAAGGTAGCAAGCAATGGCGGTAGGCGAATGAAGCCTCGGCGTAGACATCTCTCGGCAGAGCACTGATAAGCTCCAAGCCCGAAGGCAAACATGGCTCTCTGAGAAGCTGACGCAGGTGGCAGTACTGCCCGCGGTATGCTATCGAGACGGTGTCCTACCATGACACAGAACATTGACAGTTGCGCCGTATGAACAAGCGTGGCGTTGCAGCTACGTCCTTCTAATCGAAACGTCTCAACAAGTGAAGGCCATGTTGGTGCAGCGTAAACTGTCAAAGTATATCATAACGGGCATCGCCAGCCTTGTTGTCACACCTTATACATCCCAAAATGGCAATGCAGCCAGGATGTGCCGCCCGTGCATGTAGAAAAGCATCCTCTTGTCCTAGGCTGGATTAGAGATGATGATTGTCGTACTCCTTTCCCCCGCCCTTCCCTTGGTCGCGGCTCAGATTTGCTACAACCCAGACTTGTCCCATGCCAGCGATCAGTACCCTTGTTCCAGCCAAGGCGGCAATTGCTGTCCATTGGGATATGTCTGCCTCAGCAGTGGTCTATGCCATTCGCCATCAGACGATACCTACGGTAAGGCCTCTTGAGAGTCTCAAGACACAACTGCTGATAGCCAAGGTCGATTTGGATGCACCAATACCAACTGGACTGGCTGCTTAGAACCGTGTACAACTGTAGGCGGCCACCCAGACTCGGCTCCACAGCACATATTGCACTGTAGCAACTACTCTGCCGATGCCTGGTGTTGTAAGCACAGTCCAGTCTCGTCGGATTTCAAGCTGACATGTCCAAGGTAACGTCAACAATGATCCTCGACAACCATGCTGTAAGAAGAAAGACATATCGTGGTTCGTGTTAAAGTCGCCCGGCAAGGCTTTGACAACCATAGGAGGAGAATCCGTGGCCACATCAAGCGCCGGGTCCCTCCACTCTTCCAGCTCCACCCGCATTCCTTCGTCCACACCCGGCCTTGGGAAACACTCGAATCACAAGTCAATTATTATCGGCACAGTGATAGGACTGCTGTCAGCTCTCCTCATCATTGCACTGTTGTCGTTTTGCTACTGGCGACGGAGAAGGCTTTTTGGTCGAGGAGTTCGGCTCGGGAACCAACGCGGCATTAAGCTCATGGAGAAGCACCACGCCGGCCATGTCTCTCCGAGCAGCTATACCCCTGAGCTAGACAGTCAGCCAATCACCAGCCCGACAAATACGTTCAACAGCGACATGGAAGGCAGTACGGCTACCAATACACCTGTTACTACGCCGGTTGGGACGTTGAAGTGGACAACGGAGCCAAAGTGAGCAATGTAATCTTAATCTATAGGCGGGTTTCAAGCTAAATTTTCGACTTGGCGCCAAGACGGACACGGAGACATGTCACGGTGGACAATGTATTCGCTGCGACATAGGATGGCCGCTTCGACTTTCGCAGCGCAGCACGTTGCAGATGGACCAGCATCTGATTGGCTGCATACGCGCTGAGCGGAATCCTTGCCCAGATTTAACGCCAAATGTAAGCGCCTCGGGCTATCTTAAGAGTAAACCCCCCGCCTCTTTCTTTTCGCATACAACTCTTCGTTGACCGAAGCATTCGCTGAAGCATTCGTTGTCTTTTTTGTTGCTTTCTGACAGCCGCTGGCGGCTTTTACTGCAAAAATGAACCCTCGTAATACCCTAATCGAAGATGCGCCGCAGGTATCTGTTCGTATGGCCTGTTTGGACAAGTTTCCGTCTCCTTCTACGGATGATTTCCCTACTCCAAGAGCCGCCGACGGGTTCAACGAGCTCTACGACGTCAGCGACTCGGAAAACGTGCCTATCAAGTTGTCGAATTCGGTCAAGAAGCATCTCCGCTCTCCAGTACCGTCGATTGCCATTCCTTCTCCAAGCAAATGGCCGACTATCGAGAAGTTGCGTGCGGGAGAGATTGCTTCACCGCTCGTTGATGGGATTCTGCTCTCCCCCAACGTTCTCAAGCGGCTTCATCAACCCATGCCTTCGCCTTCTGTGGCTCCTTCCCTCGACGGCAGTGCTACGTCTGAGGAACTTCTCTCGTCTAGCTGCCCGTCCACGCCGGAGCCGAACGAAAACGAAACCGGCCCAAATTGGGACCCTCCGGCAAGACTGGATCCTTCAGCCATATCCATATTGCAACGCATCAGCGGCGAGACCAGCCGCCCAAAGTCTGAAATGCGGCAGACAACCCGTCCCAGACTTAGCACGGAGGGGCTCTCCCACAAATACGACATCCCTTCGGCGCTTTCGGTGCCGTCACCACACACCTTTTTTGCTTCGTTGAAAGTCAAAGGCTGGGAACAAACACCAACTACAACCGTTGCTTCTCAGTTCTATTCGCTTCCTTTTGCCAAATCCGAGCCTGATTTGCCTACTTCTACTGCGCTTTCTTTTTACAGCGTCCCATGGGCCAAGACTCCGGTCACAGCCAAACGCATCACCGAAGAGATTGACGAGACTTATGAGACCACGCTGAAGCAGACAGCCGAGGCGAATATCGAACGCACCCAGTCGTGGTTGCGCGCGCAGGATAGCTACATGCAGGCGCTCGTAGAGGAAGACCTTCCATCGGCGGAGAGGGCCGATGTCGATGTACCCCCGTCCCGCATCTCTCCCATCCATGACGGCACGTTCTGGGAGGGATGGCAACACATCAAACGGTCACAACGTGCGAGGGACGTGTTCCTGTCGCGCCAGGCAAGGGCAGATGCCCAACACGTGCGACGCACCAGTTGCAGCCAGCAGCACCGCCAGCAACTCCAAGGGTCGTTTAGCATCTCTAAGGCCAAGGAGCCAATGAATCTGACGGCTTTTGAGAGGGGCGTAACGCCGGATGAGTACGGTCTCAGCGTGGAAAAAGCCCGCAGACAGCAAGAGGCGTTTGAACAGATGGAGCCTTCGTCGTGGGCTGTGTCTGCGCAACGTACGGTGCAAGGAGGGAAACTACTTACCAGCCCCGTTGTGGAGTCGTTTCGACAGCGGGCCAACGTCTGTATCCTAGACGTCAACGGCCAAGTCAACTGCGGCTGGGCATGGGAAATCGCTGCTGACCATCCGCGAGCGAATGTCTTTACTACTGTCGGCTCCGACGCCGAGGCTCACGTCGCTGCATCATCGATTGAAGGGCCACCCAACCACTTTGTCGCCGTTGCGAATCGGCCCTGGGAGCTACCTTTTTCCGACAACAGCTTCGACATCATCTCGGCACGCTCTCTCCACCGCGATCTCAAGACCACCCGTCCCGACGGCTACGCAGCAGACGAGTGGGATCTGTGTCTGCAGGAGTGTCGTCGGGTGCTGAAGCCGGGCGGGTACCTCGAGTTTAGCCTCTTAGATGCCGAGCTGTGCCACGCAGATCCCACGGGCCAGGCTATTGGCGTCGAGTTTGCCTTTGCGTTACGCACGCTGGGGTACGACGCCAACGCCGGACGCAGTTTCCTACCGCGGCTCAAACGCGCTGGCTTCACCGACATCAAACGCGCGTGGATGCTGTATCCCACGGCCGAGGCGAGTCTCATCGCCCGACGCGGTGGCCACGGCAGTACGGCAGATGTGCGCGCCATGACTGGTCTCGTCGGCGCGCGCATGTGGGAAGAATGGATGGTCAAACTAGAACGCGAAACGGGTAGAGACTGGCTAAAGGATGCTGCTAATGCCATGGAAGGAGGTGGAAATTGGCGGTGTCTTCTAGGCTGGGCGAAAAAGTAGATTATGTGTATGTAAAAGGCTGTACATATTCTACGAGATCTCAGCCGCATCAGCCGCATCAGCCGCAAACTCTTGTGGTGACACTTTTGAGCTTTCCCCAAGCGGACGATGTGACTGTTTGCACGCCAAACGCCTGTTGCCTCGCCTTGCATGACTGCATTGCATGACCCCCACTTCCCAAAACTTTGTGTTCGCTCAGCGTTTGGCCCCTCACGTTAATATTTTTTTTTGTTTCCCCCCCCGTCTCTGGAACCAACCGTATTTGCGCCAGCGAATTTTACATTTGTTTGCCGTCCTTGGTTTTTAATATGGTTTTACGCCCCCGTGACGCCCCGCTGTGATGAGCCCCGCCATTGTGCGCTTTGCTTATTTCCCCCTCCTTCCCCATAATCCGTACCTGTGTCTGTGTTCCCCTCGGGGAGTAAGGCTGCTATGTTCCTGTCTGCAACCTTACTTTGACATTCCATACTTTCTTAACCCCAACGCACCCACCACAGCATCCAGATAATGGAAATCACACCCACACAATATCTCTCCCTTCCCCCCGCCATCCAAAAGAAATGTTTCTCCCAATTTGAGCGAGCCAAAATCGCTGAAGCTGCCCTATCATCATCCTCCCCCTCACCAAGAGAAAGCTCAGAAAGCTCCCACTCAAAATGGCACCGCTTCTCACGCAAACACGATCGCGAATTTATCATTCCCACCCCACCGCCACCTGTACAATCACGAAGAGTTTCGACCACGGAGAGGAGGACTTCAACCACAGCTAAATTCTCCCTTCGGGATTTGGTACCCATCCGTCTCCCGCCTGTTACGCTCTTCCCCGCGCCAGAAGGGTGTGAACAGGAATATACAAACGACAACGACGACGACGACGAAGAAGAAGAAGAAGAAGAAGAAAAAGGATTGTACGAATCAGAGTACTCCTCCTCCGAAGACGAAGGGCCAGCTACGCCGGGTGATGCCTCCCCCGTGGACCACTACCATGACGATGGGACGACACTGCACTCGTTTCGCACGGGTTCGACTACTTCGTACGAAGGAGGAACGCTCCGCGGCTCGTCGGATCCGCTCGCGCTTGAGCCGTTACCAGAGTTTGAGGGGGATGTCTCCGGGCAACATGGGGTTTTTGCAAAGGAACAGAAGAGGAGGGAATTGAGGGGTAGGTGTTGGGGGGAGTATCCCCCGCCGGTGAGGTTTTGGAAGGGGAGGTAGGACCGTGGAGTTTATGGGAGGGGTGTATTATTATGAATGGGATGATGATGATGTGACTTCTAAGCCGTATCGGGATTCTCTGCTGCTGACTGCTCAGCTGCGATTGTGTCGGACTTAGCCTCACAGCTTTTCGTCAATGCTGGGTCTGTAGACTCGGTTTTCGCGGCCTCCTCGCTCCTAGTCGTCGTACTTTCCTCCCCGCTCTTGGAAGTCATACCCGGTAACGGCACTCCAGCGACTTTCGTCCCCTCAACACCCTTCCCTTCGGTGGCTTTACTCTCACACCCCGCAGGTGTACCTCCAGAGACTGTAGTGCTCTTCCCTGCTCCCAATGATCTCCCCACCTCTGACCCCAAAGGCGGTGCAGTCGAAACACCCACCTGCGCCCCCTCGGGCACAGCCGCTTTATTACTCATCGGATCGACGTTTTCTTTGAGTTCGCCGAATTCGTTCCATTCTTCGATTTGTTCGAGGTCCTGGGTTTGTTAGTCTATCATCGAAGAGGTTGGCAGGGAGGGTTGAGTGGGTGGAAAGACAGAGACACATCCACCTAGCCCCATCCAGTCCCCAGGCATTTTTGGAGCGAGAGGATGTGCGACTGAGAGAATGTGAGCAAGCACACCCGCTTTATCCATCCCATCCAGCGAAGCATCAACAGCGAAGCATCTCTCCCCTTACCCCATGAACAACTCACCCCAAGAATATACCCCTCCCTCACCAAAACAGGCAACTTCCTCCCCTGTGCCCTCCTCTGAAACAATTTTTTGGCCCGCTCATCCGTCGCGGTATCGACCGCTACAAAGGGAATCTTATTCGCGCGGAGGATTGTTTCGATTCGGGAGGTGGCTGTTACGATGTGCGAAGAGCCGGCGGTTAATGAGGTGTAGAGGAAGAGGCGCGGGTCGGATTCTAACACGGAGAGGTCCATTGTTGAGACGCTTCGCGGGAGGAGGGTCGCTGCGCGAGAGGTGGGGTGCGGGGGAATGGGTGGGGTGGGGTGGGGTTTATCAGATAGCGCGCGCGTGGGGTTCATCTAGGATGGGGAGGGATTGTGATTCAGGCGGGGAAGGGCGTGGGGTTCTGTGATTGTTTTTAAGTCGTTATGTCTGCTCTTCCCGAGTGGGGGTATGGTGAAGGTGCCCGATTGATTGCGTGAGGAGGATGGCTGCCGGACGGTATTGTGAAGCAAACGCTTGACGTGAAGATGTCAGCAGACTTTCTTGTCTATTCGCTCCTGAGTGAGGCATGCTCCTGCGCTTTAGGATGCTCATCATGGATAATGTACCTTTGTCGGGTTGATGGACAAGATGCCCTTAGGTCGCTGGTTTCCTCCAAACGCCTGGCAAGCGAGTTGTCTGGTTGCTTGTGACTCTTTGCTCGAGCTGGAAATGCCTTTTTCTGGTCCAGGTTTTCAACATGATGGCAAGCTTCTACACGAGATACTCAGAAATGGAGGATCTTTGTGAGCACTTGGCAAGGAAATCTCCTCCTTATCTGCTTCTGGCTGTATTAAGGCTGGCTGCTTGCGGAGATGCTCGGTCCTAGGCGCTCGTACTGACTGGCTGGACAACTTTCTCGAAGGTCGTTAGTTTCTGTACAAGCTTGGCGGGAAAATTCTCTCGTTATCTGTCTGAGGTCGCCAGTTTATTGTGGAAACTGGGCGAACAAACTCAATCGTTACTCTCTTGTAGCTGTTCGCTCGAGTTCAGCAAGCCTGCTGCAGCTGGTTGTTATACTGTTCATGAAAGCGGTATCGATCACTCAGAGGATTTTAAGTGAAGACTTGGCAAATCCTAGTCCAGATCCTGGACTCTGGTCGCCCATGAATGGCCGGCTTGATTAAGTTACTCGACAAAATACCCAGGGATCGCTGGTTCCTGATAAAGCTTACTGCCCCTGCGCTCTAGGCTGCTCGCGATAGCTACGTATGTCAAAGTACTGGGCAAGGTTTTCAGAGGTCGCTGGTTTCCTGCAAGAGCCTGGCGGGCAAGCGCTCTCGTTCCTCGCTTGTGACGGTTTGCTCGATCTTGAAAAGCTTGCTGCTCCAGCACGACCAGGTCAAAATGCCGAACTCAGACCACTCACAATGGCTGGCTTTACCAAACCCATGGACGATAAACCCAAACTGCGCTGACTTCGTTTGACTGTCCCTGCTCCACCGAATAGAAACTTCCACGACTAGGTTTGAAGCTATCACAAGACAAATGAGGAGAATTTTCAACAGCGCTACAGCTAATTCTCGCGAAACTTCCTTCTATACTGCGAAACGGCAGCAGAGTCCATAACTGACGACACTGGAGATGCGAATCGTAAAATTCTGTCATATATCTGAGAAAATGACATGCCATCCTTACACCAACCCATGAGTCGGTCCCAACTTCTATCTTTGAACCGCAAAATCCCAAACAACACCTGGTTCACAATTTCCTCCACGGCGACTTTCGTTGTCGTGACTTCTTCCAGTTCTCAGTCAAATCACAAGAAGTTCCTCTCTTCCATGGAGAGGTGAAATAGGCGTCTTCGTAGGGAAGACACGGACAACCCCCTCTCCGATGACTAACAGCGAGTGGTACGTGAACCATTATCGAGGCATTGAAGAAGGTGAACTAGATAGAATATTCAGCACAACACGGTCCTGCCTTTTAATGTAATCCTCCGCTTTGTCAACCTATATGCTTGCTTCTTTTCATTGGGCAGCTAGCTCTGTCTAAAGGCCATTGCGCCTATTTAATCAGGCATGGGCCTGCATTTCACAGTGATTGGAGCAGCGATGAGATGGCTAGACTTGGGAGTGGGCATCGCACTTTCGTTCACGATAACCTATTAACTCGTTGGCACTGGTTGCTCAGCATGCATTAGGCGAGCTGGTAACTGACGACAACCTGAACTAGGCTGTAGCGTTAGTTTTGATCAGCACCACTCGAATGTGGCTAACCATATCAGGCCAAGTGGGCACCTTGTGAAGCCTTCTTCTGGGGAATTCGTTGTTAATGCCTCTAGAACGGTGGACTCTGTTCGGCCTAGCATACTTCAAGCATGTATCAAGGGAGAAAGTGGAGACTTTCTCAGTCCAAAAGGCCACGACAGTACAGGGAAGCGGCGAGCCGTGCCCAATCAGCGACAAATAATCAAGATAATAGCCTAAGCGAGATGACGAGCAAGCTTGGATCGTACTCACAAGTCCACTTCCTAGCAGGACTCTTATCGTATACCAAGCACTAGACACAGCGCAAGTCCTCAAGTCCAGAGGTACTCTACACGCAGATAGTTACTAAGTGCATCGGAGACATCTGTTCTCACGCCCATCCGAAGAGGTATCATTTGACATTTTCAGGTCAGTGAAATACATCGCAAAATTCTTGACATCCTTCGCAAGTCGGGCGAGCACTCTCTCAATTTACGATTGGCATGTATCAGACAGTAATAAAGGGGTGACTAATACGTGAACGAACCACACAAAATAACTAGCCATGGACGACTGAGTTTAACGGTAGCCGCACTATAAAAATGATCATCATCGTAGAATGGGGGGGGAGGGGGGGGGGGCGACAACAACGACACGGTCGCAGACAAAAACTATCAAAGTGTTTGATTTTCTGAAGCGTTGTTTGTGGTGTTTGGCTGAACCCTTTATCTGTTCAGTAGATGGCCTCAGAATGCACGGGTGCCGTCATCATCTGGGGGACATCAGTCCAAATTGTCATCATTTTATCGCTTCATACAGTAATAGCCCTCCGTTGAGGGTACTAGAAATGCTAAAAGATATCGTCTACGAATCTTGAAGCCTCTCCGCTTGCGTTGTTGCGCAGCAGACGCGTTGATAACGTGTAGCAATGTAAGTCATGACTCAGGGAACTTTCTAGATGAATACATTTGATTCTATGAAGCTGAAGCTGCTTGCTCTAATAAGCAGCGGCACCTCACAGGTGTGTCCGTATATCCGCGTATCTAGAGCTACACAAGAAAATTTTTGAGTACCCGAACCCTGGTCAGGGATGTAGGTCATCACCTGCGCATCGCTCCGCGGCGACCTGCACAACACTGTTGAATATTGTCGAGTCACGTCCCACTACGTACCACTGCAGTTCAAGGGACAGGTCGGATGCCAGAACTAGGATCTTAAGGAAAAGGCTGGACTGCCGGAAGAGCTCGATGGTGGGGTTCGTCGCGTTTGGGAGGGAGGGAGAGGGGAAGGAAGGGGAGAGGAGGGGAGGGGGGAGCAATAGAAGGTGGACGAAATGGTATTGCCAGCAAGCAATTGGGCGAGCGTCTCGACGAGCATGGTATCGTGCAACTCCGTCATGTTCGTGAACAAGATATTGCAATTGGTCAGTCAGTTCAGCATGCCCAACATCCGCTTGATGAACGTACGTAACGAGCGCCTTGGTGAAAGCTGCCAACTGTGGGCTTGTCATTGCAGGATAGACTGCGGCAATTGATGCGCGCCAAGAGACTGATTGTGATGGGCAAGGGACGCTGACGGTAATCTGATGCGTTGAGGTCGCCATGCTGTGACGGATGAAAGCGAGGGGCAAAGTCGGGACAGGATGACCCTGTGAAGCTACGACAAGAGAACGGCATCAGCAACCTGGTACACCTTCTACAAGTACCGGGCGCTGATGCCGTTCATCTCTGCCTATATGTGGTCGGTCGTTTTGATCACAACACCCCTTGGCATCCTTGGGGAGCATTGGAATGGCTTCGCGGAGGGAGACCAACTTGAAAGCTTGGCGGCTAAAATGGCACATCTTGGAAGCTGGGGAGACGGTCGGGGGGCGATTCGGAGGCCAAGATGGTGTTCCATCCCTTGGCGGCAGAGCCGGTCAGCGAGGCTGCAGAGTTAAGCCACTGGTGCAGTATCGTTTTGGGAGTATTGTGTCCGCTGTGTCCTGTTAGCAGAGTCGAGCAAGCCAATATTATCGCGTACTTACAAGGTGCAATCATCTCAGGACTGTTGTTGAGAAGTATCAGTGCCATGCCTCGGCCTGATAACAAAGAATGTACAAAGAAAAACCCTGTATAGCAGAATGCTCAAAGAGCATTATTAAGAAGACAGTGGCGCAATGGAGTGATATTTGAGACTGTCTGAACAAACAAGCTACTGGTATATAAGCTCGCTGCTGAACATCAGAGAGAAAAACTATGTTAAAAACTCAACCTTCAGAACGATTACGCTACGCAACAGCTGTATTCCAACAAGGACAAGGAACTGCAAGAAGCATGATCATCTCCTTTCCTCCCTGCCGCAACTTCACCCTGTCGATCGACTCATTTCTCTGAGGTGAAGCGCTCCGAGCTCATGACTATGGGAACGGAGTAATGCGAGTATGGCGAATGGGTTGTCTGTGTGATACTGTGGCTGCCAGTAACTATGATGGGGTGAAAACCCGGTGGAGACTGGTGTGCCAAGATCGCCCCAAATTCCAGTACGAGCCGAACCTCATTCAACTTGACCACGTCATGCAGCATGAGGGCACGGCGCAGGCGCGCAGAGACGAACACACGCATCAAGCATGCCTCAATGAATTGCAAAAGGAGCACTGTGCGCGACTGGTACAGCAGGAGTGGGAGGTGCCAAGGTGTTGACGAACCCACCTGCTGGTGGAAAACACATAACTTGCTGGCTGAACATGGGGCAGAGGTTTCGGCTGGCGTTCACTGTACGAAGAATCCGATGCAGCACGCATGTGGTCCGATTGTAATTTTAATATTGCACATGTTCCCAAGGAATTGAGTGAAAAAGACAGATAGTATGTATGAGTGAGAACGATGGATGGAAAGTAGAGATGTGTTTTTATGAGTGAATACAAGTATCTCTTCGAGGGAACATCAGAGAATATATTCTGGGCTGGAAGGCCCGTGCGTAACCTCGTATGAAGAGTCATCAATTGTATGACCATAAGCAAGTGGTCATACATGCAGTAAGACTGTCAGCATGCATTATTACTCCATGACTCACCTCATAACAGTAGCAGGGCGCATTCACCATGTCGCATGCGACATGACCCTGAGGGAAACCTCTGTGAGGACAAAACCTAGGGTGCAGCTGCTGGTGTAAGAGGCTTCGCGCAGTGGCATCGTACACTGATCGCAACGAGACTTCATGCCAACATTGAGTACTGTTCCTGAATATGGAAGTGTAGAGCTGAATCAACTCTGTCATTGCTCATGGTCCTCTTCCTCCACAGTCGGCAACTTCCCGGGCATTGTCTTGCCGGCAATCGATGACAAACCGACACATTAGCCACTTTCGCACCACCTCAAACGCCCAATGCACAGAACTCTACACGACATAATAACGCATCATAGGCCTCTCGTTGCTAATTTGGAGGCATACCGCTGCGTTCAGCTGTTAGACCGAATGCTGTTGCCTTGTCGGCCTGCACGAGTGAAGAGCTTAAAAGAGCGACAAGATTTCGTTTTGGATAGGGCATACGGGCTTGGTTGACCTGCTACCAGCCTCCTGCTGCCAGGTGAAGTGCTCCAGAAGAATGCTATACCGCCCTGCAACGTCCAAAGACTAAGCCTGGTGGTTGGTGTGTTCTCTGTTCCCGCGCAGACGTTCATTGGCGCACTGAGCACCGATGATGGGCCCGAACCTCAGACTCAAATCACCACATAACAATTCAGGTGCTTCCTTTACTTAACATCCTTCCCCAAAAGTGAAGGACCACTCCATAAGCTTTCCACTTCCACCTCCCACATCATTTCAAGATAGCGGCTCACCGCACAAGTTTGATGGAAAGCCGTAGCTTGGCGTTTTTGCAGGCGAAGATGGGCTGTCTGCTGGAAACGAATTGACCTATGATTACAACTACGAGATTTTCAGGGGCCCGCCTCTCACACCAAGGGTCACAACATTACCTTAGATTAAGGTGGCCTCTATAGTGCAGTATAGTGCCATGGACACGCAGTGCAAAACCGAATTCAACTCCCCAAAGGGCCCTCCCCGGAGATACTTGAGTACCATGGCTGGGAAACGGAAGAGTCGCAGTGGCAAGCAAGGTAACACCGACACCACCCTGAGGATATATTGCGGTTACAAGAAGGCCTCCATCACGTTATGCAACGTCAAGACGACTCGGCAAGAACTCCGGAGATTGAAGACGGCTACGCCGGGCTTTGCCAAGACCACTGCCCACTATTTGCTCCAGCCTCAGCCTGCATACAACATGCGAGGTAAAACAGACCGGTAAACCTGCGCCGCGCCAAGATCATGTCCCATCAATGGACCTAAGCAGGCTTCTCGTTCCATCTGCGGAATATCTAGCCATCCATCATGAAGAGCGGCAATACAGCTACTTTTATGGAACAGTTAATGAAATATGGACATGTTTTATGGAAACACAAATCCTGTTCACAGCCGGACTACGCTTTTGGGTTCAAGAAGAAGGCTTTACCCTTGGTCCAACTGCAAAAAGCCCAGCCACTCATTGGTACGGACGACTTTAAAATATCAGACCAACGTGCAAGCAAATAACGCTTTCGCGAGCAGCGGGTCACAGACAATTTCCCACTATTCAGTGTCGTCTTCTTTGAACTTCCGAGAAGCCGAGACCGCCCCTGTATCGACTGCCTAACAGCAGTAGGAAATGTGACAGAAATCACACAAATCTGTATTTTATCGAGGCAAAAACCTCTATCCGGCTGGCTGCTCGATGAGCACAAGGCAAAAAAAACTTACAGCAGCGGGGATTCCTACGTGGTCACCCACCGTAGTACTAATCCACCGGTTTACAGCTTAAGTTCAGGAGAGCGGACGGGATCCTCTATTCTCTGCAACCTATGGCCGTAAGTGGCAAAGAAGGGGGGAGAATGGTATATATATAGACTTCTAAGAATGGACCAACTTTATCCATCTTATTCGTTTTTCATCTTCCTTCCACATTCGTGAAGACTATGTTCCTATCATTCTGATCTTGTCCTGTTCTGAAACTCTGGCCAGGGGCTTTCCTATTGCCTCTCTTTTGATAGAAGCAGTTCTTGGACGTGGCACTTGAAGAATGGACCCAAAACACAGGCAGCCATCGGCTCGGAGTTGAGTCCCAGAGAAATATTCCTGTTGACACCTTAACCGTCGATTGACCCCCAAAGACATTGATGAATATCTCAACCAACCCACGAACGCCATTGTTGGAATAGCCAGCGACCCGTAGGCTCTGAAAGCACATCTTCATCCATTTCGATCACTTCCAAGACATCAGCTTTCTTCAGACAAGACGATCACCTTTTCTTTGGAACTCAATACCATCTTTCCTTTTTCCTCGACGCTTGTAAGAAGTGTATTCTTGCCAGCCTGGCCTTGTCGCCGTCTCGAACTTTGGCCAGGAACCTTTCTCACACGTGTAATGTGGAGGCAGGCATAGTGCCCAAATATGATGTTTTTGACCTTGGGGATGGATTCAAATAAAGTTGATACTCATCGTGTTAAACATTAATGGGCACTGATAACGAAGGATCTGCTCCCAATTGATGACATTTTGCTCCTGAGCTTGTACGAGGCAGGATGGATCGCATTAGCCTATACCTGAGAAATTAAGTATTTACCAAACGGTAACGTAGGTGTAGACGTGAAACGTGAAAAGAACAACGGCAGTATAAGCGGTCTTGACTCAATTGGCACACTGTGGGACGGTCTTGTTCTCATCGACACAAAACCGTTTGCTCGTCCTACATTATGATTGCGTACAAACAACGACCAAAGACGCAAATTTAGTTAATGCGAGTTCCCTTAATGCCCATTCTCTGGAACGAAGCTCGATTCCGACCTCATGTACGCACTTTACAAAGTACATCGGATAAGAAGCTGTTGATAGCTCGTGCAATGATTAAGTTGTGCACACGAGGGTCAGCAAGAGCTGAGCGCACTTTATGATGCCAACGCTATGCGGGAAGATGTCTAACGCCGTATTGGTGTTTCCTTCTTGCGATGACAACTACAAGCGCCGCTGTTCGCCACGCAATCTGCTCTCCACCCGAAATGTGATGGAAATGAGATTTTCCGTCGACTGCTGCATCCGGTCTTTCAACAAGGCTTACGATCAACTTCGATCCATCGGTGAGCTGGGATAAAAAATTTTCCGTGGCTGGCGTTTACAACGCGACTTGTAGCCATGTCCCTAATATCTATTATTTGATCAAAGGACTTGTCATGTCTGCCGCAAAGATCGCTACAACCCTCTAGCGGTCTGTTTCACAAGATCAGGAGGACAACATGGCAGATCCGTGCCGGCAGGTCGATCCTCAACGACAACCTTAGCAAGATGATGGGAATGAAGGACCGCCTGCACGAGCCTTGTAGGGCATTGAGCAACAGTCCTGTGCACTTGTATAGGGGGAAGTGGAAATTGTCGGAGGGCTAACCTCCGAGAACTAAAGAGGAACGTAGATCAAAGACAAATGTGCGCATTCAACTCTAACAAAAAGATGAATGTAGATGTCTACCTCTATGTGAGGTGAGGTTCGAAACCTTCTCCATACTACCTCAGTCTAACCACATTTGCCAGGACAACATCAGCGAACCATGCCCTTGAGCATGAACGAGACAATGACCCGTCTCAGGGAAAACTTCCTCTATAGAGGTAAAAGCTCGGAGAAATTTCGACTTCTAGCCAAGGTTCTGGTCATGGTGGGTGCCACATCCTTCTGACAGAAAGTGACTGGAACATGGGATTGCGAGGTTCACCGGGCGTTTGCTTCGCTGCTACGGTTGCGTATTTTCAGGCGGCTGCCAGGTGCCAGGTCACAATTGGCATGTGCTCAACCGGTATGAGATATCTCCGGGCCTGGCGGGTGGGGTGTCAATATCGGAGATTGTGTCATTGAGAGAAGGAGTTTGAAGATGAGAACCAAGGTGAACCAAGGTGAAAACACGTCGTCCCTTCCTGCCAACTTGTGAACAAGCGACCTGCCTGACAATCGTCTGATTGCAAGAGCTATACGTTCTCAAGCCGCTGCCATGTGCCAAATTGCTTGGAATTTGTTCGAGTGTAATGACTGGCCCCCGCAAGATCTACAGACCACTTTGGTCTGGATAAGAAGCAGATCCAGAGTTCATTCCCCGAAAAAGTTAGATGATGTCGTCAAAGCAGAGGCAGATCGAATAGTTGTTGGTTTCACCAATAAGATAAATGGGCCATGACTGCGTACCAGTACAGAGCGGTAGAGTCGTGCAACTCAGAAGACTGTCAAAGGCTGTGAGAGACGGACGGAGTATTCCACACCTATCACCATCCAATAAATCGCTTCCATTTATTCATAAAACAAGGGACAAGCCACAGCTTTTTGTTCAATCACTCCACAAGACAAGTCATCTCATCCATTACTACAACTCAAAATGCCGCCAATGCAAACCCGTGCAGCTTCGAATGTCCGCGCCCGACCGAGCTCACTCCTCAGACCACGCAAGCTCATGCCCCAATACCGGTTGAGGAAGCCAATGCTCAGCAGGCCAGCAAGGGGATACGAACAGCAATGGAGCGGACTCAACCGGAGCTAACACAAATGGACCGACTGAATTGACTCTTCATGAATCCCCCTTCCAGTGGAATCAAACACAAAAGCGTAGGGACATTGAGTGATTGTTCAACTACCCTGATGAGAGGTCTACACGTCCTCAGAGCTCTGTTTCAAGCTTTCTCCTTGCCGTAGAGGTCGAACTTAGCGAAGTCACCAGGATCGCCAAGCCAAACCCCCGACAGACAACGAAGCTGGAGATTCCATGAGTTAGAATCCACGTCGGTGTTCTGATGACTACGTCCCTATACCTAGTAAAACCTTACTCATGACTGGTTGGTACGGTACATTCTGACAATCTGCACTTTATTCGTTACAAAACCTCATAAGCGAATTCGTCCAACAAGGCTTTTACGTTTCCAGGAACCTTCATGCTTCTTTCTCCGCAGATTTCTTCTGGTGAAGTGAGCTTGTATATACCATAGACCTCAAGATTGACTCGGTAAGGTTCATATTGAGCGACCCAGGTACTGAACGGCCCAAACTAGTACATCATAGATGTAAGCCGGCCTCCTTGACCGTGCCAAGACCGCTGCCAGCTCTTTGGCTTTGATTGTCTTTCCTTTTTTTTCCCCTTGTCCCTCCTCTTCGTATCCGCTTCCTGGAACCTTTGCCAACCTTTTTCTAGCTTCTTCATTTCTTCCTGGTGTGAGCCGGTTTGGTCCCTTTGGCGGATAATATATGAGCCAGAAGGCGGTAATTTCCTGGAACAACGCGAGTCGAATGGCGCGGTGATGGAAAAGTGCCGGAGATGAGTTTGGTACAACGACAAGATCCCTTAAAGAGTGTGCTCGCAATTCTCGCTGCTCCCAGGGCGAGTTAGCCAGCGCTAAGTGATAAGCACGACAAGTGTTTTGTCCCGAGGAGAAGTGCCGGTTGAAGCCTTGCGTTGAAATCAGGTTAGCGGCCATGAGTCCGATGAGACCGGTGAAGCTAACGAGGCGCAGATTGGTCTTCTCTGGCCGGCGAATCTTCTGGAGCTGCGCGGTCGCTGCCACTTGGCGACGAAGCTCTTCCTGACCAAGCCTCATCGCCGCCGGAAAAAGAACTGGGAGTTTTCACACTTCGTTTCCAAGCGTTGTGGTGAGGTGGTCTGTTTGCCACCATCTGCGTGAGCTCGGACAAACGATTTCCGGCTGCAGCGTCAAACCACACAATCACACCAACCTCTCAACCCCACTCTCTCAAGACCTGGCCGGATCTGAAGATGTGATCTGGACCCCATGCATCAAGCACGAGCTTGTGAGGACAGTGAGCCGCTGATGCAGACCACTGGCTAGGTGAGCCTTTGCCGCGGCGGTCTGCTGCATCATCATCCTAACACTGCTCAGCGGCCCATACTACATCAGTGAGTCCTACATGGATGCCGCACGATGCACATCCTGGCTCAGAAGCCAAGCCATTTCCCGTCACGGCGCTGTTGCCACCGGCCCGATCCATCGAGCTCCGTTCACGGCCATTGAGATGTCTCCAAAATCAGCCGCGGTTCATGCACTTGCCAAACATCATGATAGTTGACGTGATCGTTGCTAGCGATGAATGGGGGAAGCAGCGCTGTACGCGCCACGGTACGCTCCCATATTTTGTAGCGATAGTACTCTCGTGGATAGGAGTGCGTAGCGGCCCTAACTAGGAGGGCGTAACGATGGACAGAGATCAACGACAGGGACAGGAAAGATGCAGGTGGGTAGGAGTCAATATTAGTGTCGATGTGACAGTGTGAATGACTATATCTCCACGAGGGGACGTTAGAGTAAATATTCTGTACCGGTGGGCCGGTGACGTCACGCCGTACACTAGCAGGGCGCATTCACCATGTCACATATGACATGACCCTCGGGGAAAACCTCTGTGAGGGAAAAACCTTGAGTGCAGCTGGTAGTGTGGGAGGTATCGCTGACTTATTATGCACTAGCGGTGATGCTTAACTCCAGCATATTTGGTGAAAATTCTTTGGGTTGCCCAAAGAGTATATCTAGAGAGCACCGAAGAGCAAAAAAAGGCAAGGCAACCAGTTCAGAGGGAGTAGTGAGAGCTGCAAGAGGGTTAATGGTTGCCGGACGAAGCCATTGGTTGTCCCACGGAGCCAGGAGCAGAAGGGCACGCCCAACCGCCAACATGAGTCGCTGAAGGAGCCGAGAACGAAGCAAGATGTCTGGGAATAGCAACATTTGTTCGGGAGGGAGGATGATCGAGGTCTTAATATTCGCAAATGGGGAGTTACTTCCTCAAATATACAGGAAATATTAAGGGCTAGATCGAGGCACATGATCGCCCAGAGGCCACCGGTCAACCTTCCACGATCATAAGGCAGGTATCAGCGCCACTACACCATTAGGGATTGCACAAACGCGCGTGGGTCGTTGGGTGACCGGAACAACACCTCCAAATGAAGATCCCTTCAGCGGTAAAATTACAATTATATTTACGATTGCGTACAGCTTCAGGGTGGCAAGCCAATGCAGTGTTCTGCAAGCAAACGACTGATTACCAGCTAGCATAGGACTGTGACTCTGTCGATCACGCATGCGTAGAGGGTTCAGACCACGGCTTGCATACTGCCTTGGCAAACGAGCATCCACAACCCACTATAAGTGCTGCCACTGGAAGCAAGCACATCTCTCACAGCTGCGCGGGCCAGTTGGTGGGTTCCAATAGCAGTCCTCGGCAGGCTACCTGGCACGGGCATCGCACAGAACGAGTGCTGTACCAAGTGTACATAATGCCATTATCCACGTTCTGGTTAGAGCTCTAGCACGTAAGGCTTGCCGAAGAGAAATGGATTCACAATGACAACTGAGCATTGGGATTGCGAGCGGTGCACTGTCGTGAACGTGTTAATGCAATTCCAGTGGTTTTACACTATACCCACTGCTCCGAGAACACCTGACGGATTTCGTCTCATTATTTTCTGCCTCAGGACAAAAACCATTTTTCGCTTCACAAATTACGGAACCCCTGCAAGCGAAATTTCCTGGCAAAGTGGGGATCCAAGTGCACACCCGCATTTCTTCCCCTCACATTCATTACACCACCCCATCATGCCTCGTGCAAGGACTTGTCTCTTTATCCCCTCAAACATGAATGCCAGTGTGAAGCCATCGTAGGTCTCGCTTTGGCTCGCATGAAGTCTGCCCCTTCGGAGGGGACAAAGCTTGTTTCACCGGGACACCAAGCGTAAGCTCACAATTGTCCCGCTAAATCAGCTTGATAAATTCCATTAGCAATGATCTCTGTCGGGCAACAGCCACTCCGAAAGTTCTTAAAAACGGAACAAGTTGAAGGTCACCGGCGAGGACCATCGCGGTTCAGCCAGTTCAAAATCGAAGCTGCTTGCCGGCCTCTATCACAGCTACGCACAAAAAACAACGTACCTACGCCATTCTCGCCACTCTGAGAACAAGCATTTGAAGAAATTTACCAGCAAACGCCAGATTGGGCTAGATAGCCCAATCTGGACCTGCAACTTTCACAACAAGATGATGTTCATGGATGACTACTGCATTCCATGAATTGTCGCTCATCAACCCAACATATGCCCCAGCAGAATGCATCGAATAAGAAGCGGCCGGTCGCTCGTGCGAGGATTGTGTCCTGGACGAGAGGGTCAGCGGAGGCGAAGGCCACATTATGACGCCAACACTGAGCAGTTAGAGGTCCAGTCCGTTAAATCGGTATTTTTCTTTTGCGGTAGTAGGCAGGGCAACTTTCTAACACTAACGCCCCCTCGCAACTTGCACTGCTCCCGATGTCAGTGGGCAAAGTCTTTGCGTCAACTGCTGCCACGACCTCAGCAACTAGGCTTTCAACGATGCTGAAGATAAACTTTGAGCTCGCAGTCAACTGGGACAAGTTTTTAGTGGCTATTATACGCAATGCAATTTGACCACAACATCCAATGTGTTGATGGCCTTATCGTGTTTGCCACAAATATCAGTGCGAGCGTTTCACATGCAATTTTATGAGATCTATGAGGATAACGTGCGAGCCGCGCATGTTTGACTGCCTACCCCAGCCAGATACCATCAATGAAGGACGCCCCGAATAATAAGTCCAGGGTAATTATCGACTACCTCCCGAATTCATTCTCATATTTCACCTCTTGAGAACAGTTCTCGGATGTAGACAAAATGCAGCTGCCCATCCAGAGAAATTTCAACACTGCTTGCTTTGGATCTGCTGCAGTGAAGCAAAAAAGCAGTCAATGTGGCAAAGATAACTGGATCGTTTACTTGACTTCCAGACTCCACTTCCAGCTCTCAATAAAGGCAGTCATACGACTGATGAGATTTTCTTGGCGAGGTTCACGAAAGTTTCAGACACTGCAAATGTTCGGTGGAATAGAGTACGACAGGGTCACCTCCCGTCGATCGGTCTTTACTATTCAATTGCAGTCATTGCTTTTGAGAATTGCGCCGTCTGGCTAGGCAAGACGGCCCAGCAGCCATTTTTTGGAGCCGTCGGTTTCAATTAAGACTATGTCAGATCTGGACGGGTCACGTTGTTGAACCGGCAATCTCCTCCAGCAAGAAATCCGCGCAATTTGCTTGCCACCCCCCCAAGAAAAAATACATTTCCGATCCACTATACATGCACCGACAATCATCTGGATGGAATACAATGGTTACAACAGATTGTTTTGTGCAATGCCACCAAGCCTGAAAATTATCCCGCCGTTGACCGGATCGTCCAGTCGGGGCAATGACACCAAAGGAGTACGCTTTTCGGTGGTTTGTTTTGTAAGCCAACTGTTTCCAAGGCGTGACTTCAAGGAATTCACCGCGCAGACTGCAATCTTCCACGACGCTTCCCACGGTTCACAACTTCATGAGCATTTGACTGTACGATTACGAAGTACAAAAAGACTATTGCCGGCTGGCCAGTCATGGGCGACGAATGCCTTCTACTTTCATTCGAGGGAATTCAGCCCCTTAGCGCTCCAGGCAAACCCAAATGGAGCGAGGCGATTTAACCTGTGCCATTGTACAACCGTCGAATATTATGACGAGCGCCTGCTCAATTGCCTAGGCTGAGTATGCTGGAGGACATCCAGAAGACTCAAGCCGAGTTGTGGTTGTTTCGCTGGTTGGGTAGATGGGCGCCGAAACTGTCTCCAAAGCCCAAAGGATTCGATTGTTTTACGAAGAAGGCAACCGGGAGCTGACGGCAGATCGGAGCGTAACGATGGGGTGTCAGACTCCTGCTGTAGGTAGAAAGGGCGCTGGACTTCACAGGATTTTTACCTCACAGAGGATGTTTCCCCTGGGACGTGGTTGCACGTCACTGTACGCCATCATGGCAAATCCACTTCAGGTCGTACCTGAAAGTGGGCCACTCTTGGCACACAAGTCTTCCCCTCACTTCCTCTTTCTGGAGAGTAACGATATAACACACTGCTATCAGTTCCACCATTTCACAAAGTGCGAAGGGAAGTGAGTAGATTCCTTTCCCCTTCCGATATGGGGTGATGCAATGTGCAGGCTCTCAAGACACTATTTCGAGCTGCCTCCCTTCCTTCACACCTAGGAAAGGTAGGAGCGTGAGGCCAAGGCCCCAACGGACGATGAACCTCGAAATCGCGTGGGTCAGAGCCGTGATTGACTCTCAGATAACTGCGTTCTTGTGCGTGGAAAGAGAATGGATGTTCTGCCAAATTTCTAGGATGCTCCCACGCAGGCCGTTACATTCGCCTGGTCGAGCGGTTCGATTTACCAGCTCGGATAATCTTGATGAAGGACAACCTACGTATCGATTTGGCCCAACACCGCCTTCGTTAAGCTCGCTCGCGTTACGATCGCCATAGTCGTACCGCCAACTACAACCCTGCTTCATCCAAAGAGCATAGGACCCAGCCCAGCAGGCTCACATCGACGCAGTCGTTCAGTCGACGAAAGAACCAACGCACGGGTTAGCTAACCAGTATGGTCGATGCTTCCTTTCCCACCCACATCCCGTTCCGTCTGTCCGGGACTCTCCATTACAGCCATGGGCCAATCAATCAGGGTTTGGAACGGATCCTGCCATGGAAATGCTCTGTCCGTGGGGTCGTTCGCCATTGGAGTTGACCCAACAATCGGGCACGCCCGTCTGTGCTCACGGCTTGGGCAGATCGATCAGCCCATGGGAAGCAGCAAGCGCAAACGTATGAGCCTGGACGAACAAAGTCAGCGTGAAGAGGTTTGTATTCTTTGCTTTGCAGGAGACTCGTCCGCGGACGGTGGGGCAGGAATAGAGGAGGAGGATCGTAGATGGGGATGCTAGTAGGGAGAAGTATCAAATCAGATTTCTATCGATGTGAGAGGTGGTTATATATATCATACAACTATAGCAAACCATCAGAAGAGATTGGTTCTACTCACATGAATTATTATACCGTCGAATTTGTCACCTTTACTTTGCTGGTGACAATCTCACATGATCGCATTCATCTTGATGCATATCTATCACTGAATTTAGTTATGGCGGATAGTTGAAGGGAATACTAGGTGAGAAGGATAGAATGGGGTGAAGGTGTGTATGCATAGGTGTCAGAAGGATGTGGCACCTACCATAATCAGAACTGTAGATAGAAGTCGAAACTTCTCAGGGTTTTCACCTCTATAGAGGAAGTTTTCCCTGAGACGGGTCATTGTCTCGTTCATGCTTAAGGGCATGGTTCGCTGACGTTGTCCTGGCGAATGCGGTTAGACTGAGGTAGTGTGGTGAAGGTTTCGAACCTCACCTCACATAGACATAGACATCTACATTCACTTTTTCAGTCAAAGTTGAGTGAAAACATTTGTCGTCGATATCCGCTCCCCTTGAGTCCTCGGAGTTTCACCCCTCCGACAATAGGTGTATTGTAAATAATACTATAGAAGTAAACCAAAGGTGTCATTAGTCAGGTGTCACGTGATGCACTTCAACTCCCAGGCAAGGCCTCATTGCCGTCGCAGGATTCGGAAGGTTCACACTCTGTTCACAAGTGTTGTGGTGGGTTATCTGTTTGCCACCATCTGCGTGAGCTCAGGCAAACATTTTCCGTCCAACGCATCAAACCGCGCAATCACATCAACCTCGTAATTGCACTCTTCCATGGCCGAGCTGCAGCTAAAAAAATGATCTGAGCTTCATGAATCAAGCGCGAGTTTCTATCAGATTATTTGGTTGTGGCTTTTCGAAGTAAGTTCACGCACAACAGTGTAAACTACCTCTATCGCGACCTTCCAACGTTCTACAGGAAATCAACGAAGGTGCGGTGTGAAATTGAGGTATTGTCTAAGGTATCTCTATCTTCTGGGTCGAGCGGGGAGGAGCTGCTCTTAAACCTTAGTTCTACATCACCTCTTCCAAGACACACATGGTAGTCAATGGCGTGTGAGGCACATGTATGTGTGGCTATGTGGTTGTATATAGGTGTTGAGGTCATGTGGTGAGGTGGAGAGTTTATGTGGTGAGGTGTTGAGGTGAAGTGCGGAACTTCACCTCACGCTAACCCAGGTCTAGCCGCATTCACTGAGACCACAGCACCGAGCGCGCACAGAGCATGAACGGCACCGTTCCTCGTCCGAGGGAAAACTTCCTCCTATCGAGGTAAAAATCTTGAGAATGCGACCTGGGTGTATACTATATGAGAGGGTTTACCGTCTCATATAGAGCACTATCCACCAATGGCAGGAATTACAATGCCACCTCGGATGCTTCATAGACATTGCTCGCCTCAACTCTCGCTGGAACACTGGGAAAGAGAGATGCATGGCCCTGGATAAAGCAGCTAAGGTGATGAGCCTATGGGCCGATCGATCCAACATCCGGTCAGACGAAGGCAAGGGCGTTCCGACCAGCATATCATCCGCAGCCAGTCGGTCCAAGGGCAAATCTGGAGCAACGATCCTACGATAGCGCCAGCCTATGTGTGCTCACTCCATGAGGGAAGCAATTAGCCCATGGGAACGTCCTATCCAGCCAATTGGAAACCCCTCTCACCTCTACAGCGAGGCATGACGAGGAAGGGCATCACAGATGGGGATGTTAGGGGACGAAGGCGAAAGCGGCTCTGATCTTCGTAGCCTGAGTCTGCCCGTATTTTTCCCCTTACCGAGAACCATTTTAGCGGCAGGGAGGGGCTCAATGCTTAGTACAAGAACAGCGGCGGCGGCTTTTCTTCCCCAGAAGGGCGGCTGAAGAGATTGAGCATGCCATTCACCTAGGCTGCAGCCTTTTTTACGCATTGGCAAATCTTTTAATCCCTGCGAAAGCCGATCGTCTGATGAGCCACGCAAGGGAACGGCCGGAATCGTTTCCGTCCCTCACGTCCACAGCTGAGCCGCCAAAAAGGATTCACGGACCAGTGTACGATCCACCCCCAATGTGGAAATTCGTTTCCTTCCACACAACCTATGGCGAGAAATCGCTGCAAAAGAATTAATTTCATCTGTCCTCTGCCAGATCTTGGGCAGCAAGTGGCTCGCAAGGTCACTCACAAGGATATCCGCTGGTTCGCCTGGAAGGTGTATACTGGCTTCGCCATCATTGCATTCAAATATGCAACGGGTGCTGGAGGGGACAAGGGCCGCACAGAGCACCATGGAGAAGATCGCCATGACCCGTTATGACCGACGCCACAGCTACTCGGAAGGTCACAATTATCCCACTGAACCAACAGGATCTAGGGTCGCTAGTCCAGTCGATGTAATCGTTCCCATTCTGGCCTCATTTTACCAAGGATGAAGGTCGAACTCATTGTGCGACTCGCGGGTGCACAGTTGGCCTATCCACCTAGGCGTTAAATACTACATGCATACATGCAAGTGGTCTACTCACCTAATAGGAGGAGAAAGGTCGTTGACCTAAGAGATACTTCTTCTGTCCAGCCTCCTGATGGACCATTCGTTCCCTCACCAGGAAAAATTGAGCCGCAAGCGTCGGCTGAAGTTGCAAGCAAAGGCTGCAACCTTACCGGACACTTTGTGAGTTTTAATTCGCCGACAAGACCCGCAGTGGTTGCGAAAACGAATAACTCCAAGCTCTGCCGTGGTCATAATTCAATCATAGCGCTAGCAGCTCTTCAACGGATCAATAGCACTCCACACTGCGAGATCCAGGGAATACAACATCACTCCCATTACTCACCTCGAAGAAATGCCACCCGGATCCCACGCGGATCTATGAGCGCTACCCACGAAGGGCAGGGGATGCAATGCTACTCCGGGTGCTTGACAGACATTGCTCGCTCCAAACCTCGCTGGAACGCCATAAGAAAGAAGAACATGTTCTGGGTCAAGGAGACGCTTCAGAACCATGGGCCGAGGGATTAGACATTTGGACAGCTGAAATGCATTGGCAGGGGCGTCCCGACCATCGAACCCACCCAGGTTCCTGGAATGTGCAGAGTTGTTTGGTGGAGGACACTAGTTCAATCACTGGAAGCGTGAACCGACGAATGGGCTCGCCTGTGTGCTCGCGGTATGGACAGATTGGTAGGCGAGTAGAAATGACACGTTTCAGCATCGCCAGTCTAGTCGACGCACTCATTCCTGATCACGCTTCAGTCCAGAAAGAGAAGGAACGTGGATGTACGAAGTCAGTGGAGGGGAAAACTTGGGACTCATGTTTTACAGGTGATTTGTCTTCTGAGGATGACGCGGGACGGGGACCATGGATGAGGATGCTAGCGGAGGCAGAAATAGAAGAAGGTCGTAGAGAGGAATGCTACTGCAATCAGCGATCAAATGATATCACCAATAGTCAACACATGCATCCTTAGCCTCAGATAACCCCCTTAAGCAGTCTATCCTATCTTCACATGACGAAGGCTCCGCTACGCCCTCAAGCTAGTCACACACAACGTAATAACTTCCTCTCCCCGAGCCCAAAACCCCACAAGCACTGTGAATGCACCCCATGCGAACAAATAGGCGCAAAGCGCTTGATGAGTTCTCAATCAATGCCCTTCGGACTCTATCAAGATGATAACCGGCCTCTGTCTCCGCAAACCGCAGAAAAACAACACAAAAATCTGCTCCACCAGCATCACAGCTCAACATCTATCCTGGCACAAATCGCTACGTCCTCACGAAAGATGACACAGCGTTCGCCTCATTCAGAAAAGGATTAAATCCGAGAATTTTCCATGAAACGAGGAACAGATCAGTCAGGACGAGGCCGTTCAAACGCAAGAGGTAATAAGTCCGTCGACAATGTTGCGCCGTAGCACAGATCATCTATTATTATTAATAGTCTTTGTTAGAAAGCTCTTCTTCTGTTAGATCTTCGTTCGGGGTTGAAGAAATGGCTCTCCTCGAGAACGACATATCTGACCCTGACAACACTATCAGATTGAGGGAGCCATATGTCATAGACATTCCTGGCCGTTACCCCCACAAAGTATACAGCAAAAAGTCTTGGCTTGAAGTTTGTCCAGCTTGGCTGAATTGTTTCGCAGAACATATGCCTTGCATCCTGAAATCCATGGCACCCAGATGTCGGGCTTATGTACTCTTGTAGAGCATCTCATAGGGAGTTCGCCATTCCAAGGCCTTCCTTGGTGATCGGTTCAGAATCCAACAGGCTTAGTTCCGCAAACTTGGGTTACATAACATCTAGGATGTTTGGATATGGGCCACCATTGCACGAACTTTAAGAACAATCAACCCCCCCTCCCCCCCCCTCCCCACCAAGCTCGCTCCGTCATTCCATTTGGCTCTGGACTATAGGATGGGGTTGCTGAAAAATTGATTCCGAGGTCGGGCGATGTCATCTTTGATTGCTTTATCGATCCACGTCTCACCGTCGGTGAGAATTTCCTTTAGGCATGTACCATGTTGGTTTTCACACCAGGCAGCCCATCGTGGGATCACCCTTTGGGTATATGCCTTGCTGCAACAACAGTATACCATGTTGAAATGTGCGCACATGTCGATAAAGTGTACAGCGTATCGATTGCCATTGAATCCTCGAGGCATGATCGTGATATCCCAGTGCACAGTCGCAGATGGCTCAGGCTGCATTCTGGAGATTCCTGGTGAATATCGGAATGGGAGGTGACACGAAAAGACGATATTGTTGTTACTATTTTGCTCCCAAGACCCTAGGGGAGGTGAGTTTACCAGTCGCACTAACCCTATTGGGACTGGCTCCCGACTAACATGAAGAAAATGATGCTAAGTGTTAGGATCTCAATTCCACTTCCAGTCACGTGGCCTCGACACGGCCCGTGAAAAACTACAACACCGAGACAGTCGCCTTTTTGGTCTTCACGCGTTGTTCTAGTCTTTTAGGCAATATAGAGTAGCGCACGCCGCTTAGCTCCGTCCCTTGTGCCCTCCGGCCTCTCGGGCCTGACACCCTCATAGAGACATATAGTCATTCACACTGTCATATTGACACTGGTATTGACTCCTACCCATCTGCATCTGTCCTGTTCCTGTTGTCGATTTCCGTCTACTGCTACGTCCTCCTAGTTCGGGCCGCTGTGCACTCCTATCCACGAGCGCCCTATCGCTACAACATCAACAATCCCTTGCGTCAATTACTGCATCATCTTTAGCGGGCTACAGGGCTCGCATCACATCCAATAGGGTGCTGTTTGAACGTGAGAAACTGTTATAGGGTTGAAGTCGGTAGGCGGAACAGCCCATGCCGCTGATGCGTCACGTTGGCGGGAAAAAGTTATCGTAGCTAGACATCATTATAGGATGATATCCCAGTCTCGTTTCCGCCGAGTTGATCTGAGAGTCACCTTTATACTAGAAACTCCATTGCAGAAAGTCTGTGATTTCATTAGAGCTTTGTCACAGATGCTGCAGAATGGGTTCAGACAGCCTCTATATTAACTAGAACGTAACGACTTGGAGGTGATCACGAAATTGGTAGCTATGTAGTGCGTGATGCGGCCCGTACCGCGTAGACCCGCCCACGTCCCGTTCCGTAGGCATTGAACTTGTTTTTGACTTGAGCAGCGATCAATGGGTCCAGGTTCGTCTTCCCAGTCGGTTGAATAACTCCTTGAGATAGTCGCATGCTGACCAATGATGACTTATCCTACATAGACATTTGCGTACTTTCGTTTCCTTTCATTTATTGTTCACAGCCTCCTTTCTTTTGAAGGTAGCGAAGGTATTTTGAACACGCGGGATTCCGTGATTGCGTGCAAGTCATGATCCTTGATGGAAGATCGAATTGCCCCAATAAGCTGATCCAATGACGGCTTTTCTCCACCGATGTCCGAGCAGTAGCTGGGCATCCAATAGTTAGCTTCATTGGGCATTTCAGAGCTAATGGCATGGAGGAAAATATGCTGGGGCTCGTCATCAAGGCCTTCAGGAAGTTTGATCAATTTGGCCTTCTTGATTCAGTGGGTATACTTCGCGACCCAGTTGTTAAATCCTTGCCTCTTGAATCCCTTACCAAGTGTCTTGAGACGGCTTTTGACTTCGAGTTTTACGCAGGCCGTGCCTGGAGCGAGCATGGTTTTAAGCGCTTTCAGAGCTTCATACAGATTCGTCTGCTGGTCAAGGACGTACTGATAATTGTTGCCAACCGATTTGACCACCTGAAGTCGAACATTATTGACGGCTTTGTACAGATCCTTCCGATCACGCTCTTTGGGTTCATATATTTTTATAGCGGACGGTGAACCGATTCGCTTCCTCCTTTGGCGCTTCATCACCAGGGTCGTTCGGTTCCTCAGCTTCTTTCAACGTTTTTGGGCGAGAGTCATCAGGATCGGTGTACTCCCAAACGTTGGAATGGATGGCAAGGTTCTTAATTGTTAAGAACCATTTCTCCCAATTTTCAGGTCCTTTTAGGACTGCGACATTAACGGTTGAACCCATTTGAAGACCGGTTAACGATTTCTTTAATCATGAGTATGGTTAGTTATTCATTCCATGACTTAGTCAAACGATACAAAGCCTTTAGAGAAAGACTTCAGTGCATAACCCTTATCTCTGACGCCTAGTACAAAGCCCTTCATGCATCATAACAGCTTTTGGTCGCAATTAGTGCCCTCAGTACTGAAATTAATGTGCCTTTGGTGCCATGTTTTTTGACATAGTGGTGTAGGTATTGGTGCTGCCTTTGGAACATTGTCTTTGCTATTCTGACCTTGAACGAGAGTCGATGGAAGAGTAATCGGACAGCGTGATAATACTGCCGGGATCATAACTGTCTGAGATAGGAGGTCTTTCATCCCCCTCTGACAGTCTTACGCCGCAGGGGCATCGAGGCCCAAAAACGCGGACGTCCTCCATCAACGCGTAGAACATCTCCATTGCGTTTGTAAGCCCAAAAGGCAACTCATATAACCCGAATGGTGCTGAGGCTGTCTTAGCCACGCTCACTGGCTCCGAACCCATCTAGTAGGTCTGGGAAAGATATCCGCAACTGATGTGTTCGGAGATATTGGGCAGTGGATGAGCGTTGTTTGCACCGTTAAGGCTGGGAAGTTGTATAAACGGGATCCGCCCGCACGCTGGATTTGTTCGGGAGGATATGGGCATTCACGGAACCTCCATGTTGTTTTATCCTTCCCTGGCATGTCCGCTTTGCGTGAGAGTGCAGACATTCTCCACGCCGAAGAGGAAGGGTGAATAATGCCGTCCCGAAAGGCTGCCTCCGTGAACCCACAGAAGGCTTTCTCCTGCGCTGGGGCGAGCTTAAGTCGGGTGGACTTGTGTCGACAACATGGCGCACTCCCGGCTGACATGAACGGCCGGACGATAACCCCTACCCCTTTCTCCTGCAAGGTAGAATAACGACGTAGGGCGATCTTCATGGGAAGATGGTCTTGTGTGTCGATAACATGGTGCACTTTCCCTTCAAGCACACACCCCTCAAGTCACGAACCCAGAGAGAAACTCACCGCTGCTGTCCTGACCTCAACCCGACGTTGGGCCTTTTATACCCTCGGTTGGGGCAAAGAACACTCTATACAAAGACTCCCAAGCATCCTCGGATGGGAACCAGTTGCGGTTAGGACACCTCGATTGCCCACCTCGTTGAAACGATCCTTGAACGCAACCTCCTGCAGACTTTACTAGGGACACTGTCCGCGCAAAACGAATTCTCGTCGTCTTTTACAGGCAGCGCGTGTATTAGGGCGTTACGGAAGGCATTTAGTCCAAGTTCGAGAGCTGTACGCAATGTGTCTTTGGAATAGTTAGTTCGGGCCGCGAGCCTGTTGAAACACCGCAGGAAGATCGAGATTACTCTGATGACAGATACTGGCAGGTTTTTCTACATCCGCATCACCGAGAGCCGGATTGAAGTTGTTGGGATCGTAATCTTCCTCACCTGGTTCGATTATAGCCCTGTATCTGTAAAGTGTCCAATCTCTGGCAAGGAGGATGCCTCTTCGGCGGAGGTATTGGAGGCTGGCGCTGGGAATTGTGAAGGAAGTCGCACTTATCTCATTAATCTCAGCAGCCAGTGAAGATGACATTCAGACCGAGCCCCAGGGCCGTGGACAGTGTATCTTCCACGTAATTAATATGCGCCGCGATTCGCTGGAACACCCCCACGAGGTCGACATTGCTCGGTGAGGCACTCCCTTGGGCATCTGCACTACCACTCGCCCACAACCGCGCAACTGACGCGATCCTAAATCAGACCCAAGAAAGTTATCGAGGGTCCATTCCCTTGGTGGGAGTACCTCATGTTGGATTCAAGCATCGCCGCTAGCGCGTATGTGGGGCACTTGCATAGCATGTCAGCAATACCTCCTACACTACCAGCTGCACCCTAGGTTTTTCCCTCACGGAGGTTTTCCCTCAGGGTCATGTGATATGTAACATGGCGAATATGCCCTGCTAGTGTACGACATGACGTCACCGGACCACTGGTACAGAATATTGTTGTAAATATGCGGTGTATTACGCGCATTATTAGTAATCGGTGCTCGGCTCTCGACTGGACACGTCAACTAGTTTCCGTACAGACTTGTATGCATACTGATACACATCTATTCACAATTATAACAAATGTTTATTCTAACGTCCCCTCGATACATAGTCATTCACACTGTCTCATCGACACTGGTATTAACTCCTACCCACCTGCGTCTTTTCCTATCCCTGTCGTTGATCCCCATCTATCGCTACATCCTAGTTCGGGCCGCTGCGCACTCCAATTAACGAGAGTACTATCGTTACACCTCACCTCCACGCTGAAGTTTCACATGCAGCTACTTTGGCTTCACAAAGTGACACGCGGGCAGGACCAACTCTCGCTAATGAATCACACAGCCATTTATCACACGCGAATAGACAGAAGTACGGCGAGGAATCGCTAACTTGTCGGTTTGTCGTTCAACCGTTCAACGACGTCATCAACCAACCGCACCCGGGTTACAACCATGGTTATCGCAGCATAACGTCAACTCGGCACATGCCACCGCTTAACCCTCAAGCAAAGCAAAGGTCGATATCATAAGATCTAAGCTCCACATCAAACCCATCATTTTATATACCCCTTCTTCGCAAACACCAAATCCAACGCATCCCTAACCTCAAACTCCTCGAGCACAGCCCCGAACCTGTATCGATCAGCATGAGCCACTCACAGGTAACCATAACAACTCACCCATAACACCTAACCTTCGTCTCTAACTCCTTCTTCACAACCTCAATATCACTTGGCGTAAGCTCCGCCAGCCGCTCATTCTGCAGAATGAGCGTCCAAGCCATAACGGGAGTGATTTCCGAGTAATGCGCAAACGGCAGGCGATTACTCAGGTCCAGCAGCTTCGCGAGGGAATCCTTCCCCACATCCTGCGGCATTTGGTAAGGGTAATGTTCCGCGGGTTGAGACATGATGTGTGAATGGGGAGGCGCGGTAGCCATGAGCGCGTGACCGGACATGTGTTCGTGTTGGGAGTCGTCGGCGTTTTCCATGGGATGGTGGAACGGTTGGTTGTCTGCGTTGTGGGAACGGACCATTAGGTATTGCATGTGGTCCATACAGGGTCGTTCGAGACTAGGGAGAAAGGGTGAGTTAGTGGATCAGTGTTCTTGGTAAGGGTGAAGCGTACCGCTTCGGATGAAGGGGGGGATTTTTTTAGTGGTTGGGTGGTGGAGAGGGATAGGATCCTGCTCCGCCCCCGCCCGCTTGGGAGTCGTACGCAAGAACAAAATCTATCCCCAGCTGGTCGTAGTCCAGCCGGTTTGAGGGCAGCTGCGCTGCGGAGGCCATGCGGGGTTGGGTACCGCCGCCTCCACCGCCGCCGCCCATGCGGGGCGGGAGGCTGAAGTTGCTCGTTTCGGATTCCTGAGCGTAACTGCCCGAGATGCTGCCGCTGGAGCTGGGGCCGTAACCGCTACCGGCGTGGAACTTTGCGCTCGGACTGGACATGTCGAAGGGGATGCCGTGCGCGTGGAGGAGTTCTTTGAGTCGGCGGTTTTCGTCGAGTGCGACGTCGCGTTCGCGGCTGGTGTTGGTATACAGCTCTTTGAGTCGGATTACTTCTTGCTCCAGCGCTTTGATGTACATTTCTTTGCGTTCGCGATGCGTCCTGCGACTTAGTCAAGATTCAAGTGCTTGGGCGAATACACACCTCTGAGCCTGGCGGTTTAGCTCCTGTCGTCGGGTCAGGGCGGGCTTGCTGTCCGGCTTTGGACCTCTTCGTTTAGGAGGCTGTCCATCTTTTGTTTGCTTCTTTTCGGAGCCAAATCCTTTTAAGAGGCCGCTGAATGACCGATCACTGGTCGAAGCCGGCGGGGGGACTGGTTGTCAGTGGAAACAGCTAGAAAGAGTGTAGGATTAACAAACCATATGGTTCCCCCGGCATGGCCATGGGTTGCGCCATGGTGGCTTGCCTCTATTCTTTAGTCAGAACGAGACGAGCTCGAACAAAAGACTGCGACCTACAGGCACAGCATTAGCGATGAACATCCTGTTCGCCATGCAGACAAGAAACGAGGTATCAACAACACACAAACGGTCGGGGATTCACAAACATTAAAAGAGGTCGCCGGAGATTATTTGCAATTGTCAAACGTTGACGGATGGTTGCAAGAAAAAAAAGGCGAGAGAGAGAGAGTCAACTGGCTTACCGAGGTTGCACGTCTGTTGTTGTAAGTTGATTTGGAATGTAGCTGGCGTAACCCGTGTCCAACCAGGCCGTTGAAAGGAGAGAAATTCTACAGAAAAGAAGCTGACAAGAGGAAAAAAGATCAATTAGGAATGCAATGGAAGCGATTACCAAATTATGGAGGATTTCGTATACGAGGTCTACCAGCCCTCTAGATGGGAAAAACGCCACAAAACAGAAACGGGGGAGACCGGGGTTTCCGCATCGCCGGACTTTTGGACCCCGACGATCAAACGGCGCCACCCGATCATGTATTGGTTCATTGTGGCCCGCTAATCGTGCATTCGCCCCCATGAGATCACCACGCCTACTGGCCTGTATTGTGCTGCAATATTTACCTGAATTAATTGTGCGTTGCCGTTGCCCATTGGCACATACAGCCGCCCGATCCACCATCGATTCCGCCATAACGCCTTGGTTCCTCATTTCCTCTGCCGGGCAACTCCCCCTGTGCCACTGCGGCGGCATTGACAAGCGAGCCCCCGAAGGACCGATTTTCGGTCATTGATTCTGCCTTTCCATTGTTTGTAGAACATCTCAATTCCTTGTGCTTTGCCCGTCCGCCATGTCGGTCTAGAGTGACCGTTATCGGGTAGGGAAACGAACCCGGAGAACCCATGTCATCCGCCCCAGAGTCGGCTTTCGGCTGTGTACTTCCCCGAGTCCATATCTGAAGGTGAAGTCGCGTTTCGGTCCACGTGCAGCTGACGTTGGCTGCTGATATCTTTCGGTCAAAGTAATTGTAGAAGCCAAAGTGTTCGCCGTCCTGTCCTCGGTTGAACAAGCGGAGTTTTTGGTTCTTGACAGGAGGATACACTGACTTGGCCGTGTCACTCAGGAATGACAAGGTGAATGGAGTCTCCTCGCCGACATATGGCTCGGTTACATTGTCAGTGTACTGTCCCAGAAATTGCTGTTCAGCTTGCGAGACATGGCCATCGCGCTTGACCGGCAGTGTCTCGTTCTTTGGCACCGAGCCGTTGTGGAAGCGAATCTCCAGTCGGAAATTCAGCTGCTCGTTGACTGCCGGAAAGCAGCTCCATAAGGATTGTGGATTGACGCAGCCACTGACCGCCTTGACTAAAGGCGGCTGAATCACAGTGGCGATGCCTGTGAATAGCGGCGGAAAGCCCGACGTGTTAGTCCATGCTGCCGGAATTGATGTCTTCTGTCCTCTGCCATTAGACAAGCACACCGCCAAGATTATGATGAGTAATAGCACGGGTATAGTGACGACAGCAATGATGAGCCAGGCAAAGCGACGATGCCACGGTCTTTGCGGCTTTGTACTCTGACTCTCAATCGAAGTCAGCCGACCGAAACGGCGGATTGTCGGCCCTCTTCGCTGGTCTACTTGAGATGTCGGCGGTGTGAACAGTCTCTTCTCGTCCGAGTCTGTGATTCCCAGCCCGACCGATCCCGCTGAATGGTTGGACCAGAACATGGTCGCTGAGTCCATGCGCTGTCCCCGATCGTGACTGGATAGGTCAATCTTCTTTTGCTCGCCAATAGTTGACTGTGGACCGGAAACGGCGGCTACGTGTGCCTCTTCGACAGGTGGTGTTGCCGTGAAGGGAGAAAAGTAGGAGTTGAGAGCTGCTGCAGTGTCGTGCCTTATCATGGCAGGACGAGGTGTTTTGGAAGGCTTGAGTTCATCTTCTGTTGGGCTAGAGAAGACGTATGCTGGGGAAGTGAATGGATTGATTTTGGTGTCAGTCTCATCGAGGCTTCGCGACTTTTCATCGATCGGCACTGCTGTGCAGAGTTCCTCCTCGTGGGCCGTTGTTGCTTCAGAGAATGGGGCGGTCTTTGCAGTAAACGGGGAAGTGAGGACACTCCACCAGCCTCTACTTTGAGCTGACTGCGTAGTTTTGACAGTTGATGTCCTTGCAGGTCTGTTAAATTAGCGAATGTTGGATACAAGACTATCTATACATACCTTGGGGCACCCTCTTCGAAATCAGTCGTAGTTGATGGCACTCGCGATGCTCCCTGCAGCCCTGCTGTTGGCTGCGAGTAAACGCTGGAAGAAGGACGAAGAAGATTCTCCTGAGATCTTGCCCTGTTGAACTCGTCTTCCGCTGGCGTGATGAGAAAGGTTGGTGTACTCCCTTCTGCTCGCAAAGAGTGTCTGACCGTCTGCAAATGCGTTACAGTCACAGGCCTTGCATTCAGCGTCTGAACTGGAGGCATGGAGAATGGGGTTGGAATGGCTTGATCTGAAGGATAGACATTCGTAGCTAAATTCAGCGGCGGAGGTCGCAGCCTTTGGACGCGTTTGTGAAGGAGAGGCGGCTGAGATGTCATTGTAACAGCCAGAGGCTTACCGACCTGCGGCTGGGTTGCATTTTCTGACAGTGATCTGCCAAAAATGGGCTTGCTGATTTTCAGGTGCTGCTTGGACGGAGTCTTTTGGGATGAAATGGCACGACGAAACAAATTTCGTGTCTTTGAGACTGGAGGAAAGACCTGTTTCGGGGGCTGGCCGTTGTGACGGGAGCAGTTGGTATCGATTCTGAGGTTTTGGGGCCGGTTGGAAGGAATCATTTTACAGAGAATGCACCAGACACGAAGGAGATGTGAAAGAGATGTCGGAGAGTTTTTTGTCGGGGAATATAACAATCTACTGAGACATTTTGGAACCGCTGCATTGTGTCGTCTGCCGCCAGACGACATTTTGGGCGGTAGCCGCCCGCTTAACCGCCATGCAGCACAGCTGAAACGTCGACGCAACGTCTGGCCGGGTAGATCGGCTCGTTGGTTCCTAAACTCGGAATCCCAGATGTGCTCTAGCCCGGCTTATCTGCTTGGCTGGCTGATCGACTGCTGTTTCCTGGTTGTCGTTGTCGTCCATCACAGTCCTAACCCTATCCTCAACTCCATCTTCAGCCGATGCAGCCACAAGAGGCAGGGTCTCCTCCTGAGGGACAAGCAGTTGGCTGGCAATAGAATCGCGACAATGTAAGTAGTTATTTCCATACCGTTTGACATGTTCTAGCACTGTTGTTGCTGGCGGTCGATTCTCACGAATTCGGCAGTCAGCATCACAGATCATTTCTGGTATGTCAACCTTTCGGCAAGATCGTACTGATAATATCTGCAATACCATGATGTCGAGGAAGAGCACAGCTACAACGACCCCCTGGGCTAGAACCTCCAAACTTACCTTCTCAGCTACAAATATAGAACCTTTACCTAGCTGAATCTACTTCCATAAACAACAGCTCCCAAACCAGATGGCAGTCTGTCCCACAACTCTCAAGAATAGAAGCCCAATGCTCCAGGCACAGGCACAACAGTGCTCCAGAGAAGGAGACAGCACCAAGATGGATAAATAACCCCCCTCCCAATCCACACTTCCTCTCCACCCATCGGGCAACAAGAAGTTTCTCAGGTTTCCAGCAGTTTCAGTCACTCGCTCAGTAAAAAAAGCAGCTAAACAATCAGATTCCAAAATGCAGTTCTCACTCACTTCGATGATTCTCGTGGCTGCCGCCGCTGGCAGTGCGTCTGCTGCACCCAATCTGCGTTTCTACTCTCCGCAGAACCACGGATACGGCCAGCCTCAAGGCTACAACCAGCCCAACGGGTACGGCGGGAACAAGCAATCCTCCACCTCCGTCGCCGTCGCCGCAGCCTCAACCTCGGCGGCCGCCCAATCCACGGCAACGACCTGCTCCAAGCAAACCGACTGGATCACCACCACGGGCACCAAGATGTACACCACCAGCGACGTAACAACCGTCTACGTCCCCAGCACGACCACATCCGGCAAAGCCGAGGTCTACACCTCCTACGTCCCCAAGGTCTACTCCGTCACTAAGGAGAGCCCTCTTGTCCAGACCCTGCCAGTCACCTACACGACTCAGACGTGCAAACCATTCACCTCAACCCAGACCAACGTCAAGACGACCACAATCTACAATACCTACACCACCGTCTTGACCAAGTCTTCGGTCTCGACCATCTCTACCGAGAGTGTGTCTACCGGCTGCTCCCCAAGCCAGTCAACGGGTGTACGTTATGATACGGTTACCAAGACAACCAACACGGTGGAGGTTGCTACGATGAACGAGCCAAAGGTCGATACCAAGACGGTGTATGTTACCCAGACGGTTAGTGTGCCCAAGCCTTCGACCAAGACGGCGGTTGTGACGTCCGCGTATACCTCGTCGTATGCCACAGAGAAGAATGTCTGCACGACGGTCGTGTCGGGTGGTAGTGGCAGTGGCTCCTCTGGATCGGGCAGCAGTGGTTCGGGCTCGTCTGGCTCTGGCTCGTCTGGCTCCGGTTCCTCTGGCTCGGGCAGCTCCGGCAGCGGCAGCTCTGGATCTGGCTCCTCGGGCTCGGGCTCGGGCTCGGGCTCAAGCGGATCTGGAAGCAGCGGATCTGGCTCATCTGGATCTGGCAGCTCTGGCAGTGGCTCCTCCGGCTCGGGAAGCTCTGGCTCCGGTTCGTCTGGCTCCTCTGGCAGCGGTTCCTCGGGCTCTGGCTCTGGGTCCGGCTCCGGCGGCTACTCCAGCAACGGCAACAATGCCTCTGGCAGCAACTCTGGCAGCTCCAGCAACGGCAACAGCGCCTCCGGCAACTCTGGCTCCGGCAGCGGAAACACAGGCTACGGCCAGCCTCACGGCTACGGTGCTTAAATCATCGCAAGAATAGAAAAACTACTCATGGAAGGATAAGAACACAGAATGGATATGATTCAGACTTTCGTTATCAGTTTTGTTGTTGCGGAGGGGGGGGAGGGGGGGTTGTTTTTTCTTTGCGTGGGTTTTTAAGATTAAGATAGTTACCATTGATGGGACTGACTGTTTATATCAGTTGTGGATTTGCTTGTAAGCTTCAATCTAAGTAAGATTGCGATGAAGATGTTTTCACCCTGTTTGGGTTCGTTAGTTTGGCAGGAAGACTGATCGAGTTGCACCGAAACCTCTAATTGGATGCAGATAAGGAGAAGAGGGGAGGATGGCTTTGCATCTTACTCCCAGACAAAGGGTTTGTTGACTGCAAGGATTGATAGAGACATATTTCCGTTAGTCTTACTCGCATCGCTACGGTGGATAATCCTCTGTGAGATGCAGGGTTTTGTGCATTCATGGCTGTAGGTTGACTGTACATATATGTATGAGGCTTGATCAAGATTTATTCTACCATTTTTCATGAACACTGATAGGGAACGATGGAGGAATGACCTCCCTTTCGGGCCGAGGGTGCATTTCTTGGGATCAATCAGAATTTGATCATGCGAAGGAGTCTGCTGGACTTTTGGATTGTTATGAGTTCAATTGAGCAGGATCAAGGCCTGGCTGAAATTGAAGAGTGGACGTGCTTAGGGATGAGAGGCAGGGAGTTTAGATCAGAAGTAGACAATGGATATATGGTATGAAGAGAGCTCGGGTTTAGGCTGAGAAGTTCTAAGATGGATGGTACTTTGATTACGTATACAGTTTTATTAGAGTAGTGGTATCATCATTTCTAGGAGCATTGCGACGGGACACCGACTATATTCGATCAATGACGAAAATCACCCATTTAACAGGACAAACTGCCTTTCAAGGCTAAGAAGACTTCCAGTTGTACAATATCCGCTGAGAGTGCTACGAACATATAATCTCGTTGGTACTTTGCAATGCGGATGACAAGACTATGGACAGATGATTGTGAAGTAAACTGAATCTAAAGCTCAGTTGTCGGAAACAGGAACTTGGCTTTGGCGGGTAGGAGAGTCTTGAAGGGGGTTTGCGACGAATGGTACGCCAGGAGGGTTCTAGGTGGCTAGATAATTATCCACCAGGGCAGTCACAGCGAGGTGATATCGTTGGGACTGGCAAGTCCTTTGAGATAAACACTTGGCTATGAACACCCTCCCTAGATTTATGCCTGTTCATCGTAGTACTAGCGGCCTCTGTGCGGCAAATAAGCGGATCAGGGATGAAAAATCTTTCAAGAGAGCTTCTTCGCATTGGCAAAGCTGAACCAGTGAATACGCATGGAGCTCATTTTATAACCCGAGGAGCTTAAAGAACTTAGCTTTCAGTTCACACCGCTTTTGACGCAACAGAAGGTTTTCCTTATGCCTAGTGGTTTCATCAGTTTTCGTACATCAACGAGTCTCTGAACTTGATCACAAGAACCATTGATTAAGACCCCGAGCACCAGAACACGCCATATACTCCATCAGATCACCTCCATCGCCTCTTTCAACAATCCTCCCAACTCATTCAACCCCCCTCCTTCCTCTGCAGTAACAATCCTCTTCGGAATAACCCCCTCAACCGCAACCTCCCTCCTCACCTCCCTAGCTAACTCCCCCTCAACCAAACTCTGATACCCAACCCCCCCAAAATCCCCCACCCTAAACTCCTGTTTCGTAAACTGCTGTCCCAACACACTCACAAGCGTCGCAACATTCGGATGCCAATGCGCTCTTAACGCCCACAACTCCCAAAGCGAAGACTCAATCGCCCTAGTCTTCATCACATCTCGCTCCTCCGGCAGAAAAGGATCCTCCCTGAACCCCTCCCCCTGCCAGATCAAATGCGCAGCATGCCGCGCCCGATGCAGCAGAAACCCCAGCCTCGGATGCTTTTTAATCAAATTATACACGAACGGCACGATCCACACCGCCGCCCCCGGCGGCGCCATGAGCGCAAGTCTCCCCAACCTCTTCGCAAAACTCGCCACGATCCCCACCGGGAGGTGTGTCGACATCATGACTTTCTCCAGAAACGTCAAAAACTGGCCGCGATGTTTAGAATGCAGGACTCCCTCGTCGAGGAGGGAGTACAGATGGGTGTATAAGTCGGGATAGTCGAGGTTGTGGGTTGTTATGAGTGTATAGATACTCTGCAGCGCGAGGAGGGCAGCGGACCCTCCCGTGGAGAAGGTTGTGGTGAGGAAGTCGGAGAGAAGTTCCGGTCGGGAAGAGAACCACGGGAGGAGGTGGGTGGGTGTGGATTTTAGGATTGACTTGTGGGTTTGAACAGGGGGGTTGGAGCGGAAGATGGATAACCAGGCTGCTTGCGCGATTTTGGTGAGGTTTTTGGGGTGGTGGGTTTTGTTGTTTGGATTGGGGGTACTGCCGAACCATGTTGGTGGACGGGATGGGTTGGAGGGTGATGGGGTTGAGGTAAGGAGTTCGATTGCGTGGGTTGGGGGTATTTTGGGGAGGGCGGGGATTGCGAGGAAGGTGTAGAATTGTACGTCGGTGTACTTGTCCACGTATTTTTCGGCGAAGTCGATGCGTGCGTTGCTGGCGCTGGGTGTTGTGAGGAGGGCGGAAAGGAGGGCGTGGAAGGTTTTGGTGCGCCAGGCGTGGTCTGATCGTTTGCCGGGTTGCGATGTCTCGGCGCAGACGATGCGCATGAGGAGTGTTACGGCTGCGGTTTGGTCTGGACCGGAGAGCCATTGGCTGAGGGTTTTGACGTAGGTTTGGAGTTGTGTATTGAGCCATTTGAATTCTTCGTCATCGGGTGATCTTTTGATTAAGCGATCGTTGGAGATCAACCGGCAGAATACTCGACATAGGGATATAGCTGCCAGAGTAGAGGGGAGGAGTTTTTGCAGCTCTTCAATGTCCTTGAGATGGTCGCCGGATTGGAGAATTCGCTCTTCTAGGAGGAGAATTCTCGACTCATCATCGCGCGCAATCTTTTTATTTGCCTTTTCCTCGCCGCCCACGCGCTTCCTCTTCTCGACGGCCATGTTTAGTTTTATTCTGCTGTGAGATTTGCTGATTGTGGGTGGTGGGTTGTGGACTCGGGCCGGGCCGGGCCGCAGCGACTCCCGACCCGACGGCGTGAGAATCAGCACAAACACCTCCTGATCCAATGGCTTCGCGCTTTGCAAAGACGGCTCTGGGTGGGTAGACTGCTTAGACCTGTGTAATGTTGCTGACATTCCAGGCGCCACTCGAGTGCGGCCGACGGCGCTGCCGCTGCGCTCCTTTGCGCCCACGACGTTTGCGACCACAGCGGCGCCCAAGGCCGAAACCCCCAAGGCGCCGCAGGTCCCGCAGAAAGACCCGAAGTCGACGGCTGAGTCGTTCCTCGATGCTCTGCCGGGCAACAGTCGTTCCAGCAAGGCGGCGATCCTGTCGGCCGGAACAGGTCTCAGCGCCGTGGCCATCAGCAACGAGCTCTTCGTCGTCAACGAGGAGGCAATCGTCATGGTGTCGTTGCTGACCATCTACTGGGCCCTTTACAACTATCTCGGGCCAATGTACCGGAGCTGGGCCGACGGCATGGCCGACAAGTACAAGAACATCCTCAACGCCGCGCGCGAGCATCACACCAATGCCGTCAAGGCGCGCATTGGCACTGTCAAGGACCTGAGCGGCGTTATTGACATTACCAAGGACCTTTTCGCCGTTTCCAAGGTAACTGAAGCACTATGATCGTCGAATTTGTATGCTAACTGCCTAGGAAACCGCCCAGCTCGAGGCCCAGGCCTACGAGATGGAGCAAAAGACAGCGCTGGTCAGCGAGGCCAAAAACGTGCTGGACAGCTGGGTGCGATATGAAGCCCAGGTCAAGCAGAAGCAGCAAGCGGAGCTGGCGCAGACGGTCATTGCCCGCGTGGAAAAGGAGCTCAAGGACCCCAAAGTGCTTGAACAGATCCTCAAGCAGAGCGTGGCCGACGTGGAGCGTAAGTTGATCCATATACCCTGAGTGAAGCGACTAACAGTACAGGCATCGTCGCCAAGAAGTAGATGTGTAAATACTGTTTCAGACATTCACCGTAGTTTCTCCTATAGTGAAGCGCCAGTGGCGTGGTCACCGTCGTCTTGTTTTCTACCAGAATCGCTGAAGCCGCTCCTAATCTTTTTCTTTTTTTTTTTTTTCCTACAATGTCTCTTTCCCTGGCTCATATGAATGATGACAACGTATCATCCGAAGAAGACAGCCCTGTAGTGTCGCCTGATAGCGAAAACACTGGCCAGGAGGAGACGGCCGTGGCCGATGACTCCCAGGACGAAGAGGGCGACGCGGTCAAGGGCTTCCTGCCGCGTGACAAGCAGAAGAAAACGGCGCACTTCAACTACCATCTGGAGAAGCAACTCTCTCATGTTGAGGCGCGTCAGTTTTATCAGGCCTCACGCCAGACTACGGGGGACGAATCCGTGATTGATGAGCTTCCGTCGCACGATGCCCACGGCAACAACAAGGCGGAATACACGGCCGGATCCAACGTCCAAGCAGGTGTGTTGATGCCAGCAACGTACGACGCAGTCGGCACCGACGCTAACACTTACCAAGCAGAGAAATCGGCGGTGCGGCCGGCTATTGAAGCTGCTCTGCCGACGGGCCCAGACGGAAGCGTCACGATAGAGCTGCAGGCCATCTACAACAAGATCCAAAAGATTCTTGATCTGCGGCATAAGTATATCCGTCTCAGTCTCCAGGGCGTAGCGGATAATCCGCGCGACGAGCCCGGGTGGAACATTTACCCGCCTCTGCCTGACCAAGACGCACCCAAGCGTAAGCTGGGCGAGGAGATTGGAGAAGATTTTGTCCTACAGGATTGCTTCCCACTGCCACCTGAGTCGGAGATGACCTATTCTCTGGATGACAACGGAGTATATCAGGTGTATGAGAACTCCGTGTCCAGCTCGCCCATCCAGGCCATTCCAACTCTGCGAGAGTTCTACATGGACTTGAATGCCATTCTGGATATCAGCAGCGATGGGCCGAGCAAGTCGTTTGCGTTTCGTCGTCTGCAGTATCTTGAAGGCAAGTATAATGTTTACTCTCTGCTGAACGAGTACCAGGAGATTGCAGACACCAAAGCAGTGCCTCATAGAGACTTTTACAATGTCCGCAAAGTGGACACTCATGTTCATCACTCTGCCTGCATGAACCAGAAGCACTTACTGCGGTTCATCAAAAGCAAAATGAAGAAGAACCCCGACGAAGTCGTCCTCTTCCGCGACGGGAAACATCTCACCCTAAAAGAAGTCTTCGAATCAATCAAACTAACCGCCTACGACCTCAGCATCGACACCCTGGACATGCATGCCCACACGGACAGCTTCCACCGCTTCGACAAATTCAACCTCAAATACAATCCGGTAGGGGAGAGCCGTCTGCGCACCATCTTCCTCAAAACCGACAACTTCATCCACGGGCGGTACCTCGCCGAAATCACAAAAGAAGTAATCAGCGACCTCGAAAGCGGGAAATACCAAATGGTCGAATGGCGGATCAGCATCTACGGGCGGGACAAACATGAATGGGACAAATTGGCAGCCTGGGTTGTCGACAACAAACTCTTCTCCCCCAACGTCCGTTGGCTAATCCAAGTACCCCGTCTCTACGACGTCTACAAAGGCAGCAACAGCATGTCTACCTTTGAAGAAGTCATCCGCAACGTCTTTGAGCCCTTGTTCTCCGCGACCAAAACCCCCTCCTCCCACCCAAAACTCCACATCTTCCTCCAACGCGTCATCGGCTTCGACAGCGTGGACGACGAATCCAAACCCGAGAGGAGGATCTACAGGAAATTCCCCCTCCCAAGGGACTGGAACACCCTCCAAAACCCACCATACAGCTACTGGATCTACTACCTCTTCTCCAACATCGCCAGCCTCAACGCATGGCGCAAAGCACGGGGTTTCAATACCTTTGTCCTCCGCCCTCACTGCGGCGAAGCAGGCGATCCCGAACATCTCGCAGCGGCGGTGTTATGCTGTCATAGCATTTCCCACGGTTTGCTCCTCCGAAAGGTGCCCCTGTTACAATACATCTTCTACCTCGAACAAATCGGCGTAGCAATGTCTCCTTTATCAAACAACGCGTTATTCCTCTCTTACGAACGGAATCCGTTTCTGCAATACTTCCGCCGCGGACTAAACGTATCCCTCAGCACCGACGACCCACTGCAGTTCGCGTTCACCAAAGAGCCGCTGATAGAAGAATACGCCGTCGCAGCGCAGATATACAAACTCTCCGCAGTGGATATGTGCGAGTTGGCGAAGAATAGCGTTTTACAGAGTGGGTTTGAGCACGCGTGTAAGAAACGGTGGTTGGGGGAGGAGTATTTTTTGCAAGGGAAGAGGGGGAATGATGTCGCGAAAACGAATGTGCCGGATTTGAGGGAGGGCTATAGAGATGAGACGCTTAAAGCGGAGAGGGAGATGGTGGGAAGGTTTCGGAGTCAGGAAAGTGAGAAGAGGGAGGCTCCGCGGCAACAGCCCCCCGCTGCCGACGATGGGACAGATGCACCTAAGATTTTCCCCGGAATTATGGCGAGGAATAGACGACTCTCGTCGATGACGGGGCATAATGATGGGGTGAGAGGGGGACATTGGACTATTACTGAAGAGTAGATTTAGGTAGGGGACGCTTCGAGGGCAAGGGGGTTTAGGTACATGGTAGAGACGCTTCGCGGCTAAGAGACTTTGTTGAGCCATCGCTCCAGGTCGAAGGACGGGTTGCTGAAATCTGTGGTACCTGGTACTGTTAGTTATGAGCGCAGCAAGGGGGAGGAAGGGGTGAAGGGGTGAGGGAGACAGCGCGAGCGAAGCATCCCTACCCCTTCCAACACTCCCCCCCCCCTCCCTCTTCTTCCCCCCTTTATGGCTAAAACATACCATCATCCTCATCCCGACTATGCAGCTTCCTAAACTCATTTCGTGCTTGGTCAATCAGCTGCTGCTTGCGGTCGTAGTCGTGTTTCGCGGCTGCGGCTTTATCGCGCGCGGTGATGGTAGTTTGATGGGAGAAGCCATAGAACACGCCGAGAGCCATGGCGGCCCAGCGCGAGATGTTGACTGCTGTTGACATCTTTGGGGTGACTTGAAAGAAGGAGGAGAAGGGATGCTTCGCGCGTTGAGAAGGTGCGGATGGGGGGGTGGGCGGAATTGATTCCGCGATGATACGGAAGACAGAGGAGATAAATTGGTTGCGGGATGAGAAGGTGAAAGCTATGAACATGATTGCTCTGTCGATGGCTGACGGGTGAACGGCGATTCGATAATCCATGGAGACAATGACACCGTCGTCTCCACCGGTGACGCGAATAAGCACCTCGACTATGGCTGCAGAGCTCATTGGCGGTGGTAACCGCCAGGCTAATCTCTATACTTTTTCATGAACCTAGGTAGAAAACGAATCGGCTACCCCATCATCCTTGGATTTTGGGGGATCACGTTTTGAGAAAACAAAGAGGGAAGGCGGATTTGTTTTACCTACAAGAGTAGAACCTGTGTGTAGAAGGGAAGATTCTGAAAATGGAAAAGGGCAACTGAGCTAGCTCGAATACTCAAGTTGTGTTAAGTGTTTGTTTGCCTGTCTTTGAGACTTGGATGGGACACAGAAACAGGCTGTGGATAGCTAGATGCTAGGCAGAGAGAGTGTAGGTGGATGGTACACCTTTTGCTCAGATTCGAAGCTGGTCGACACTGGACATTGCAGATCTACCTCTTCGACGGACTGTCAGCCATTTCATGCAGACTCTACACCTGTAGGCTGAGAATTATTGAGATAGCAGGCACTAGCCTTGTGCCATTGGGCTGCGATGTTGAGGTTTGACTGCATATTCTTCCCACAAGCTTGTAGAAGAAATACGTATCTTGGTGTTCTTACCAGTGGTATAGATTGGTTGTGTTGATTTCAGGACCCAGTGCCGAGATCTCGGGTGATGAGGACGGTGTAATATCAAAGCACTCGCGGGAAGAGAGCGGGAAGAGAGCGGGCATCGAGGCGAGAACAGTGCATTTTGCTTGAAGGGCTTGGCTGCAAGCACATCTCATTCACTTACTCATGCACCGTCCATGAACCTTGATGCATTTTTCTCGGAAAGCCGTTCTGGGTATCATCTCTTTCATGCTGATGTGTCTCGCCCTCTGGACGACCACGTTGCCCCGTTCTCTCTCACCTTGCCCATACAGCCATGTTGATATCCGTGATACACTTCATCTATGTATGACTCGAGAGGGACGCTGCCTACAGCTACACTAGAAATCCATCCACCCATAGATTAGTGCACCCACTATTTTTGGTACCAGTCCTTTAACCGCGCGGTTGAGAGATAAGCTAGAGGCTATTCAAGCCCATCACAAAAATGGCATAAACTCCAGGGGATACCAAAATTGATCCTCTTCTACACAGCCTATGTAATCACATCTCCGTCATCCCTGCGTGTCAGTCTACACAATGCCCAGCAACCTCAGTCACAACCTCAATGATTCAGTTTCCGCACAACATCCCTTTTTTTGAATAACTCTACATGTTCTACATACTCCTTGACGCGTTTAGTTGCGGGATTTCGAATGTATATACCCAAAAGCCAACCGATTCCACTCTATGGAGCCGTTGATCGACGGTAAATACTCTGCACCTCCCTGTTCAGACGCCCACAGACTTATGTCGGATACTCCAGGCTGTCGTACTGCCCAATGCCACTAGATAACAAATACACCACCGCAGAGATTATTCTGTCGGACATTCTTGAGTATATTGATAATTTTGCCCATTTAGTGCTGATCGCCCCTGGTCTTGTCCTACCTGACGCTCTCAGTCCTATCCCCGATGGACGCAATTTCAGGGAAAGAGATGAAGGCTCACCGATTTGCGGACCCTTCTGGACGTGTGCTGCAGTCTTCGTGGTGGGAAAACCTCGGACGAGATTCGACCGTATGCCTTGTAGTTGGTGGACAGTGCAGGACTCAAACTTAACAACCTGGGTGATAAACGGCCAGACGACCCTGAACTGTTCGGTCAGCATGGTGCTCCTGATTACCTGAGCAGGCCAGGCGCCATCCTTGGTTCATCAACCAATTGTTGGCAGCAGTCCTTCGCGCAGGACAACTTGCTGTAGTGTCGTCTTAGAGTCCAGCAAGCTCGTCGTGCATGCTGAGTGAAGACTGGCAGCTTCAGGGAGGTGATCGTCCAGCCGATCTGTTACTCACCTTCTTAGGTCCTCGCTAGTGCACTTGAGCCCGAGGTAGTTGATGATTGGGTGCTTCGCAGAAGAGATGTTTGGAGAGGGTCTTACTGTGCGTTTTTCCACCTCGAAGCTGTCGTGCGGTGGAATCAAGGCATTTGCTGGTCTGTTAGACGGAAGTTGAAGTATAGCGTGAGTAGTTACATTGTAGGTTGGTCTTATGGCCCTTGCAGATCAGTATTCTTCCATGGATCCAGTGGTGCGTACTGCTCTCGCAGTTGGCAGTACCAATCATCGTAGTTTTCGGGTCCTGTCATGACGATATCGGTTGCGGCTTGATCAGGATCTTGTTTCTCAACATGGTGGAAAGACTGATAGCAGGCCTCGATGGCAGTTGTGTTGATGAAAGACATAATAATCAGTTACGTGCTCGAGCTTAAGTTACCTGATAGGGAGTATTGTTGCAGCGAATGGCAATGATGCGGACTGATTCATTCGTTGATTTGCAGTGGTCTGCAACTTGTCGCTTCCAAGCTGGGAAATGTTTGATATTGATGTGGTTGCTTCTCAACATCGGTTGGGCTGAACCCCCTGAATGTCAACTAGCGATGAGCACATAATTAAAGATTAGTCCCCTTGGCAATTGGTCTAGCCATGGCTCATCAGGGTGAGCTTGGAGATAATTGCTTATCTTGTCTAGACCCAACTCTTCACACCTTTACCCTCTGACCTATTACCCACCAATAGAAATCTAGATCAACCACTATCGCCCACCACCATGAGCTAAGGTCAGCTCAGTATGTATACAAGTCGAAGTCGTGAGTCATGCAGAACTTACTGCATCTGGCGGAACGTAGACAATGATTCCATAAGGACAGCAGATGGTCAGAAGAATGGATGGTCAGTGGGATCTGTCCCTCTATCACTCGTAACATCTAGCGGTAGGAGTGTAATTCTTACAGTGCGTCTTCCGTACAACCTAACCCCTGAAATGAGATGCAATCATCTCGCGTTGCCAATTTTCTCCGTCGCTACCACAGATCATCGGTCTTCGCTTCTGACCTAATCCTTTTCGTGTTGGTAATCTTATCAAAGGTTTCCTGCGCTTACTCTTTGGGAAACAAGGTATAACAAGCATTGCGGTAGATATGGACGGCACAGAGGTACCTCCCCTTCTTCTTAGAGGTAGTCCTAAAGGCCTGAACTGTGATCGATTGCTGCCCAGGCCTAATGATGTTGCTTTCGATCGGTTTCGGCAAGGTTTTATTCAGGTTGTTGGATATATTAGGTTGCACCTTAGCCGGACTCTGAGCGTCTCCATCTCTTGATTGAGAGTCAGTACATCTGCTATAGGGAACTGTCGATGCTTTTTTGCTCTTACCACACTCTGGATGCCAATTAGGGCTTCTGTTCTAATAAACAGCGGCACCTCGCAGGTGTGTCCGTATATACGCGTGTCTAGAGCTACACAAGATAATTCCTAAGTGCCCAAACCCTGGCCAGGGATGTGTGTCATTACCTGCGGATCGCTTCGCGGCGGCATGTACAACAGCTTCAATTATTTACCAAACCCTGTGTTCCTCAACGGGTTCGCCGTATACGGATAGCTTATAGCATGCTTTCTGAGCCTGCGGGGTGTCACTGGGTTGATTTGCGTTTCAGGCTTGTAAAATAGAGTTTCGAAGCTCATTGATCATCTTCGAAAGCGTTTGTTAAGGTCGCTAGGTTTGAGAGATGTACTCGAGATCTTGGGCTTGGGAGTTGCTCATGGAAAATCCTTTGATTTTTGGAGATCTACCTCTTCCATTTTAACAACATGGTTTTTCAGAGAAATTGGAGCGTGCCTGGTTCTTGTAAACGTTCGGTATAATTTCCCATTTCGTTTTAATCAACTTCATGATGGCTCACATGGGTTAGATCGAGTCAAGCCTGCAGTAGGCGAGTTGTCGCCTTAAACACTGCAACGGCAAGCAAAGGAATTTTCAACGTCGACGTCTTTATATGGCTCATCCTATTGCCCTGGAAGTTGATGACGGCATTCTTGAAATCTCCCACCTCCAGGTTAAACAGGTGTGATTGATGTTTTGCCTGTGTGAATGGCACCGACTTCCCAAGGCTATGTCAAGTTGCAGTGAAAGTTCCACCTTAAGTAATGCGCGTTGGTGAATGCGGCCGACAGCCCGCAGTGGAGCAGCTTGGCGGCGGGGTAAATATCTCGTGCATCGTCGTTACTTCACACATATCTTTCTTTCAGGAATCAGAAAACACGCCTCTCACCGGGGCTATTGCCTCGAGTGTTGGCGCTCAAGGTGTTCAACAAATCTGTGGCATCGGGGACGATCGTCGATGCTGAAGCACTGGGCTGCTTGGTAAGTGCCTCGCGGGCAGTTTCGAGAGCGACACCACATCATACAATGTTTCTTCTCGGATAAAAGTGATGAGTGCTTGCTTAGTTTGGGGTGAATGAAAGTCTGCATCATCACGTCGACTTTCTGAGCTTTTGTGATAGCGTACGTACGTACAACCAGGATTACCCCCCTCTCTCTCTCTCTCTCTCACCTCCCTCCTATCCTCCTGCCTCCGGCGCCGTTCCTCCTCCACGGCCCGTTCTAGCCCTTCCAGACACTGTCATACGTCACACCTGTCACAAATCTCACACTTTGTTTCGGATGGAAGGTGGGGCAGTGGGGTTCGCGACCTGTCAAGCGGAATTAGTCCCGCTGTCCTGACACGACAACACACGAAGGGCCAGATCTGCGCCATGTCCACGCTGCAGAGTCGCCAGGCAGAGATCCAGGCGAAAAGGGCAAAGCTCGCCGAATTAAAGCGGCAAAGAGAGCTGAAGGCGCAGGAATTGAAGAGTGGCCGCCAGAGCATTGGGGAAGAGGTAAGTCTCTCCTTCTAGGGGAAGCTATGCTGAGTGACCAAAGCCAGGCATCTCCAAGCCGTCAGTCTCGGCAAAGGAAGACATTGACTCTCTTATATCCAGTCTCGTTTCCCCGGCCAAAACTCCTGTCAAACCTCCCGCCAAAAGCCCCGCCGTTACCGAACAAGATGAAACTCCCCCAAGGAGATACCAGGATGCAGCGACCGACACGCAGTCGTTGGAACAGACGCCGATACAGCAGCCAACATTTGAGGCGCCGCCTAAGCCGGAGACGATGATGTATTCCAAAGGTGTGCAGACAAGTCTTGAAGAGAGTGAAGAGGACGAAGGCTCCAGAAGGAAGAGGAAGTTGAGCGCGAGAGAGCGAGATGTGGAGGTGGAAAAGCTACGCCAGGAGATTGAAGCCGAGCTGAAGGCGCTCCACAAGCTTGAGGCAGATGAACCGGAGCCCCGGCGCATCCGACCGTTACCGGCAGAGGAATTGCAAGCCGTAGCAGCGTCCCAAGAATTTACATCTTTTATAGAGCGCAGCAGCAAGGTGGCTGAGCGCGCACTGGATGAAGATTACGACATTCTTGCAGACTATTCCCTCCGCGAGGGCATCCTCCAGGACGGGGACAGCACTCTAGCCGGTCTCAGCGTGCGGGAAACGGCGTCATTCTCGCTGCCAGACTCAATGGGAACTCACCGTATGATCAGCAGCCTGGATTTCTCGCCCAAATACCCCGAATTGCTGTGTGCAGCGTATACCAAAAGCCAGTCAAATCCTCATACGCCTCCAGGCCTCCTGAACGTCTGGAATCTGCACCTCAAAACGCGCCCAGAGTACAGTCTACATTCCACCAGTGACATTCTCAGCTGCATATTTCATCCTTATCAACCTAATCTCCTCTTGGGCGGAACCTATACTGGTCAAGTATGCCTCTGGGACATCCGTACAGGCACCGGTCAACCCGTTTCCAAAACGCCTCTGACTGGTGGACGCTCTGGTCACGCTCACCCCATCTATTCCCTCTGTGTCGTCGGTACTCTGAATGCCAGCTCAATCGTCTCTGTCTCCACTGATGGAGTCGTGTGTTCCTGGACCCCAGAAATGCTCTCTCTGCCCCAAGAGTATCTAGAACTCCACTCAACTAGCCCTGCTCTCTTCAAAACCGACGAAGTTGCACCTACCTGCATATCTTTCCCCGTAGGGGATCCCACTGTCTTCCTTGCCGGAACTGAGCAGGGTAGCATTCTCCCAGTGCACCGATATGACCGAGCCCATGCTAAAGCAGGCGTAGACACGCGTGTAGTCTACAGAGGCCACACCGCGCCTGTGACGGGAGTGCACTGCCATCCTTCACGCGGACCCATAGACCTCGCAGACCTATGCCTATCATCAGGACTAGACTGGAGCGTCAAGCTCTGGCGCACGAGACCATCCGCAACCAAAGAAGAGGTCGTTGCTCCATTAATATCGTTCGAAAAAGAAGACCCCGTGTACGACGTCATGTGGCATCCACTCCGACCCGGCGTCTTCGCAACTGTCGACGGCGCAGGCCATCTAGACATTCATGACTTGGTCAGGGATAAAGAGAGCTATGTAGCTAGAGCTACCACCGGCGAGAGTGATGCATTGCAAGGTAGAGAGGTTCAAGCCTCTGCTCAGACTTCGCGGCTTAAATCCCTAAATTGTCTGTCATGGGAAAAGACTGCTGGCAAACAGGTTGTTGTGGGTGGATTGGAGGGTAAGGTGACTGTTTTTGAGCTCGGACAGGATCTCACCGGGCCTGAGCCGAAAAAGGAGGTTTGGTCAGGCCTTAGAAGCTGGATTAGAGGGGGCGCTAAAGCTTTGTGAGCAACTGTAATGTTAATTGCTGACTGGACGGTACAGAACGTGATCTTGTGGGACTTTGGGGACAACGGCTGTTACAGGTTGCACAGAATGTACTAGTGGAGAGACGATATCCAATCATCCTGGCTGTGGATTAGCGAACATTTTCCTGCCTTTCACATTGCTCTAATCTCCTTGCTTCAGCTGAAGGCGTAATGAAAAGCATCCCATGACATTATCGCCATTCATGACTTATTGTGTATTTAAGTGTGAAAGGACGTTTCGAGTGTGACTGTTAAGTTCACGTAGGAAATGAAGAGATGATTATAGGAGGCAAGAGAGCGCTGCAGTGGTGGATTTGCAAAGGATTTCACGTAAACGCGTCGATCTTTGCGGCTTTGATTGTGAAGATTACATTAAATCCATTTTGGACCCGATGTTGAGGGGCTTTTGGTGAAATTTGGCAGGATTGGTCGCTGTATAAATGTCTGATTATAGCCACTTCCCCGGATACGGCTGGCCGGACCAAGTCTCAAAGTGCACCGCAGCGTCAGCCGTCGCACAACATAAGTATTCCCTGGTTTTGCTCCCAGCAACACCTGGCAAGTACCCACACCGATTGCTACTCGTAAGGCTACCGTACTTGTTTACGCACAGGCCAAAGGACATGTGTAGTACCTCCACCGAGAATGTCAAGCCAATGCGGACGGAGCCGACACCTCCCACCACCACTTACTTGTGATGGTTTGTCCCATTCGAGTACCACCATATACTGATTGGGATGCCTTTCTTTCAGCCAACCCACGCTGCACGCTTCCTCTGCACGTAACTGGCCCGGCCAAATTTTTCAAATGCGCTTGATCCATTAGAATCCATAACGAAATTCTCTATCCCAATTTTTCGTGCGTGACAAGCACTGGAAAATCCTCGCAATGTTTACTACCCGCCAGGATCCTTTGCGATGTTGCCTTACGCACGGGAGCGCCGACAAACGGAGTACCTCCACCGAGACTGTCAAGGATATTCGGACGTAGCCGACACCTCTCGCCAATACCTTTCCGTGGTGGCCAGTCCCATTTGTGCGCTACTAAAATGCTGATTGGAATGTAGGGAGATTGGTGAGTGGATTTCTTTTTCGATATTGACTTTTTAGTGAGGTGGGGTGGAGATTTTGTTAGGTATGGGAATGTTGTGTTCTGCTGAGCTTCTTTGGTGAAGGAGATTTAGGTTAAGTTCATCCATGACTCGGGGTGTGAAGTTGAAGCGATGAACTGTAAATTAAGGCTCGCTCAAGACTGGGTCCGAAAGTTGGGAATGGAAGGTCGGAGCAGGAAGATGTTGAATAAGACATGTGTTTTAGGAGCCATAAGTGTCAATCATCTATCGAAGCCCCCTCCCCTCCGACATAAACCCTGCAAGAAATGGAATGAAGGTGTTTGGAATATGAGAAGGCAAGAGGATGCACAAACATGACGATATCTTGGGATGTGTCAGGGTACGTGTTGGAACTATGTTGTCGCGCGAGGAGATGACTCCAGGCGCGCTACCTCTACTACAGAGAGCACGGACCCTGTCGGCATTAGCCGTGACAGGATGAGCAATATAACGCTGTATGGTCTCTTTGTAATAAGCTTACCGTTCTTTCGACGATCGTTTGTTTCTCCTTTGCAAGCTATCTGTTTGCATGTTCTTTGTCTCTACAGTCGAGCCTGCACTTGCGTTGGACGTGTAAGAATCTCGTCTAGTTTCCATTTAAACCACAATTTGCCTTGGCGCAGAAAAATCTGTCACAACTCAGGAAGAGGTAAAATTGCACAGATCTGCAAAACGGCAGAGCTTGTTGACCGATCACTTGTTCACGCAACGTACTAAGGCGCGAACCTTCGCTAATGGCGACCAGTATTTTCTGCTTACGGATCACAACCGTGTCACCCTGGTTTCCGACCTGACCGACAATGGCAGCCATCTTAGGAGACATCTGGGCACTATTGGCGCCGGTTTTGAGTGCCAATGGCAGTCACACTGACAGTAAGTAGCCTCCATGCTTCAATTTGTCTGGTGGCCATAGGTGGCCAGGATGGTGATTGATGGTGATTGATGGTGATTGATGGTGATTTGACTGGCTGTCTGTCGTTGGAAGCTCAGGGACGACCGCCCTGAGCTTTGGTTGACTGGGTTATTCATGACCATGAGAATTAAACAAGAAATTCGCGCTAATTGGGAAGTTTTGGAAGAATGATTGAACGACGAGTGAGATACTAAAGAGGATCCTTCCCATATATCACACCAGTGATATTCTCCACAAGAGTAGCCGAGGATTATATATCAGCTTTTATCGCTTCTGCGATATCATTCAAAGTTTCCACGTTGGGAGAGGCGCTCGTAGCCGCCGACCCTTTGGTCATTTTCTCTACTTCGCTGAATTGCTCCTCCTCCGAGTCGTTTTCGACTAAATCGCGCAGGTATCGCCCCCAGTGGTTCACTGCTGATAGGATCTGCTACATCATTGCGGTTTCCCACTTCAAATAACTCCAGAAGCGGAGCGTGAGTTTTAAGTATGGCTTGGATCGCTGTTGTTGTAATCGCAGGCCTGCTACAAGATGAGTATTTGGTACTGAATGCTTGAACGTGAAGACTTACTCTTCCGGCGTATTTCCAAGATACACATTCCCAAGTCTGAGATAAACAAGGTTGGGAAAGAGCACACCAGGCTCGGACTGTAGATCGAGCAATTCAAAAGGTCCACGAAGGTGACATCTTTTCAAACCGGGACAACTCCTTCCCAAAGAAGTTAAAACCTTCGTTGTTAAAGGATTCTCCGTTCGAAAATCTTCATCGGCAAGGTATATCATTGCTTCAAACACCAGCGATTCAAGACCGCTCAGTTTGGAGAAAAGATTGGCGTACGCATCATCGTCCTGGGGCATGTCAAAAATCCCCCATAACTTCAAATCACGCATCTTGTGCAGGCTTGAAAGACTTACGAGCTCGTCTCGACTCAGTTCAGCGCGATTGGGGAAGAAGTTTATGTGTAATTTCTCCAGATGCACCAGCTGAGAGATCGCGTGAAGCAAAAGTGGTGAAGACGTTGTGATGCTGAGATCCAGATCCTTCAACTGGTTCCCGATCTGAGGGAAGAGCGACGCTAGACTATCATCCACATGCATCTTAAGCTCGTTTAATCTGGGGCGACCAGCAGCTCGACGAGACCCCAAGGCCACTCTGAAATTTGATGCACTCACGTGTTTGGGCTTCTCAATCCCATGCCCATTAATTTCCAGATATTCCAAATGGGGGTTGCACTCAAGTATCTCGTACACATGGTCTGTCGTCCAGTTCATGGGAATGCTTCCAACTAACAGCCGTCTTAAATCTGCGCATTTTACCGCAATGAAAGGCATCAACTCCTCCAGAACAAGCCCATTATATATGTTCAAGGTTGTCAAGCTGGGCCGGAGAATATGTACAATCATATCTTTCTGCTCCAAGTACTCTCTCAGGCCGTGGCGAATCGTCAAGCTTCGAAGGCGCAGGAATGATAGTTCTTCTACATTATCCAACACCTTGCGTTTCGTGCTGTTTATCTCCAATTCTTGGATAAGAGCAGCATACTCATGTTGTCGAGAAGTGCTGGAAATGTCGGCGAGCGCGGACAGAGATGCCTTGCGCCAAAGGACACTGCTAGCTACAGCCGCCCACGACTTGCAAACAAGTGAAGAAGCAACAAGTGAATTGCGCCATTTTCTTGGTCTATGCTTGTTTCCTAAATTGTCTCGTTTCGGCCATCGCATGGAATATTTCTTAACCGTATCCTGAACCTCCGTGAGGTCATTGAAAATTCGCAGCAAGATTTCTGGTGGGAATTCGGCAATAGACATGTTATTGAGGAAATCAGAGAGCGTCGACTCCGCGGTGCATGTAGCTTGATATAAAAGCCGCCACCAAGGCTGAGGCGATGACAAGGCTGAAGCCACCATGACGTTATATGCTAACACATCTTGCTCGCTCGGGATTCAACTCCATCAATTAGGATGGGGGGCATTCTCGAGTCCTGGACGATGCTTGTATCAAGAATTGACGATCTTAGATAATCTTCAATATAATCCCACTGGGGAAGGGCTATTCTCTAGAAGCAGGATCGTTGCTGATTATCGCGGTGCAGCGTGTCTGCGATACTAGTTGAAAATGCCATAGGTAATACCTCAGAACATACATACAACGTAGGTGACTACGTAGGGACTCTTGCTGCGGTATCATACAAATATTCAGAACTGTGATGGTAGTTGTCTTGCATTAATAATAATGGTGGAGCGTAGTCCCATAATTTCCAAAAACTTCTCTGACATGCACAGGACGGGAATTTTTGTGACCATATTTATTTGAGGGAACTCACTCTCTCCCTACTGCGAGGGACGTGATGCCTCGAGCACACAAGTGTGGTAGACGTAAAGGCGTATATACGCACGAGAGCCGAGTGAGAGCAGCTGGTTCCATGAAACTGAGATAACTGACTGCATGCTTAGCTCGGCCAGTAATTTCAACGTCGTCTGTTCATATAGCTGACAAAGCAGCTCATTCGTTCGTCATGCTGGACCTAGAGGACGACCCAGTCAACAGGACGCTCCTTCCTTACATTATTCTTCTCCGCCCACTTCTCCAACTTATCCGCGTGGATGCCCAGCCCGCGAGAATTTTCCTCAATCACGCCGCTATCAAACGTATCCAACGCTTCAAGGATGTCTTCCGTTGTGATATAGGTCTTGTCAGATATCTGCTGCACGGTGATGCAGTCGCCTGGCTTGAGGTCGAGCAAGGTGCGGAAGATCTCGCCACACCAGTAGCTAATGTAGCCCTTGTGGCCAAGATCGCTCAACGGTCGCTCGGGACCACCGAGGCGGCCCTCTTTGCGGCCAAGTGCATACGAGGCGGAAATCAAGACCTGGCCGAGGCCCTTGCGCTGCCATGGCGGGAGAATGAGGATGCAAGCCAAGTTGTTGTTGTCCCAGCTCATCTTTTCCTTGGAGAAGACGCCGACGATCTGCTTGGTGGAGCGCTTGATGAGCGTGTAGAACATGAAGGGCGACACGTCAAAGAACACGCTCTTCGTGTCCAGGAAGAGGCGGGTGAAGAGAGCAAGGTGCTGGGCGTACAGCTTATCGACGCTGCCGTCAACCTCGTTCACCATAAACTCGTCGCTGCAGAGAACGGCCTTGCCAGCATGGCGACGGCGTAGGCAGGCCCGCTCATGGGCGCGCAGCTTGTCCTCTTTGGGCGTGTACTTGAAGCATTTGGCGCAGGTGAAGAGCGGAGCGCCGCGCACGATGAGCTCCTCCGGATGACGGGAGCGGAACAACGGCGTGATCTCGTCCTTGCCGAGCACAATCGTTGGGAAGAGCGGCGTTTGATTGTCGTCCTCAGAGGGGGCGAGGCTGTAGCTGCGGTGGCTCCGTTGGCTGCCGTTGCTGCCGTTGCTAGCGATGCTGGCGGGGAGCATGCGCGTTGACGTCATGGCCATTGGTAGCGTCGGGGTCTGAAACCGCACTGCAGATTGTTGTGAATATGCGGTATATTACGCGCATTATTAGTAACCGTCGCTCGGCTCTCGACTTCACGCGTCAACTAGTTTTCCGTAGAGATTTGTA